>CACVCL010032399.1:0-17235 GCA_902729485.2 Mus minutoides | reverse complement strand
ATGGTTTTAAGATGTTCATTGTAGAAAGGCAGAGAGAGGGAAAGAGTAGAGAAGCATAGGGTGGCCATGGCCATGTGGAGAGAGGGGAGAAAGGAGGGCAAAAAGAGGGGGAGCAAGGAAGCAAGAGTAAGAGTAAGAGAATAAGAGGTAAGAGAGTAAGAGAGCAAGGAGGGGGCAAGCATCTCCTTTTATACTGGGCTGGGGCTCTCCTGGTTGTTGCCAGGTAACTGTGAGGTGGAGCATACCTGGAGATTGCCAGGTAACTGTGGGGGTGGAGTCCGGACAGCCTACATGATTGATGGCCACAGAATTGTGGAGCTGGGACCTCACATCAGGAGTCTAGTGCCTGGGAGCATGGCAAACAGGGCTTCTGTCCCTTGCAGATTAATCTGCTGGGTCTCCAGGGTTTAATCTTGGCTTGACCAGAAAACAGGCTGCATTTCACGGTCCCACAATGCCCTTTATTACTCATACAAATGAGAAATGCGATGCTTTCCAAAAGCTCATTGGCTAAAAACTTGGAGGGATGCGGACTAGAGGAAACAAGGCTCATTGGAGAGAAGCTAAATCACTGGAGGGAGTCCCATTGATGAGTATGTTAAACATTAGAAAACTTTTACTCTGTATTTGGAAGCGGAAGTGCACAGACTTCATCTTCCAAAGAAGATCGCTACACTTCAGTACTTCATCAGAGGCGCAAAGCAACAGAGCGGAGAGCTTCCATCAGTGGAAACCTTTATAATCACTAAACAAAATAAACAATTTTTAAATTGTCTCGGGCATTTTGTCACAGTAATGGAAAGTTAATAGAGTTGGTGACCTCCGTGCTTTCTATTTTCTTTTGCGTGGGTTAGTTCTAAAGGTCTTACAGTACAGGAAAGCTATTACTCAAACAGCCTCTAGCTCTGATCAACCCAAGCACATGAAAACGCAGGATAATTGCTTCTGCAATCACATCCAATTAATTAGACTCCCAGAGCAAATCAGGAGGAGGGGTATTGGCATGACTGAATTTTACTGCATAAGCAGCTCTTCACATAAAGTAGCAGAGGAGGAAGGGAAGCTGAGACTATGGAACTTCCCTCTGTGCTTTATCTGTGCTTGAAATACCTGCTTCTGACTTCCAGAATCTGAAGATCAACTTAGTTGCCCTGGCTTCAGGAGATGGTAAGTACAAGTTCAGTCGACCAGGAAGTTTTAGCAATTTAGATTTCCCAAACGATTCTTTAAAATGAACTTGTACATTACTAACTATGCTGTTCTATTGTAACAGGTCTGTTCTCTGTTCTAGCTTATGAAATGTCACCTTAAATGACTATGAGTTTATATGCTCTATAGACTTGCCAAGGGGCACAGTAAACATTAATAGCAGATTCTCATCTAAAGAAAACAGCTTATGTCATTGTGCTTCTTTTGTGGGATTTCTGTACCCAGTAAAAAATGTGTTTCATGAAATTTTGGTATACTTTGGTATACATATGAGGTAAAAGAAGGGTCAAACACTAGAACAAAGTAAACAAACAAACACCTTTGAACATGTGAAGGTGCAGATACATTCACCTTGTTTGAGCAGAGGAAACAGTACACATTCGAACAGTTTTCCCCTCTTTTTTCTACATACCAGAGAATTAAAAAGAAAAACTAAATATTTTTCCATGCCTAATGAAGCTTCAAATTATTGAAGATTTCAAAGAGTTTGCTAAGTAAGAAGGAATCGAAGAGACGGTAAAACCAAGAGTAATCTTTCCCCTATAGTCCTAGGTGCATGCTGACATACTAGAATATAAATCCAGTCAGTATTTCCTCACAAGCTCACCTGGTGTGGAACAATCAGTTACACTCCTTGTTTCTTCCATGAGAAGTATTAAACATATTTACTTTGAAACATTTAAAGCTTCTTCTGCTTTGCTGGTCACATTGGAAAGGCCAGCATGCAATACAAAGTTGTATGAGACCTATTTCTGTTTTATGAACATAAGTTAAACATGATTCACACACACAAAAAAAATTCTTCTTTCAACTTTGACCACACTCCCAAATTACTTTATTGTTTATATTCAAATATTCATTTAAAAACTTTAATTCCAAACATTTCCAATGCCATGTATTCAGTTTAAGGAATATTCCAATTCTCTTTGGTGCAAAGTATAACCTTCAAATGCTACTGCACCTTCCAGACAGGCACTGATTATAATTATTGCCTGACAAGCCCAGTGCTACAATTTACACGTGTTATATTATTTAGAGTCCCTAATTATACTTTGACATAGATTGCACTTGCCAATTAAATAATCAGATATTATAAAATCAAACATTTGGCCTGAATCCAAGGTAATAAGGGACAGAGTTGTGTTTCGCCAATCTGTCTTCTCTCAAAGTCCATTTCCTTTCCTTTGTTATACATTGCCTTTGAGAATGGAGAGTTAGCTACTCTTGAGAGACATTTGGAGCCCTCTGCTTGAAGAACTAACTGAGCTTGCTTCCCACTAACCTCTCACATGAGAAGCCACCATGGATTCCTTTGATCAGAAAGAATGCTTCAGAACCTCATGATGTTTACAATGCCTTGCTCTAGGAACTGCTTTCTGTCCTCTGAGATGTGAAACCACAAACCCATTGCACTGGGTAATTAAAGATCTTTAGCACCAGCGATGCTTCAATAGCAAGTATCCTGAGTAAATTTCCACTAAGTAATTTCAGCTGCCAATCTGAAATGCCTTCATAAGTTCATTCCACTAACATATCTATTTACCTCACCCCGTAGCATGGATTTGGATAATTCTCAAATAGCCAGGACCACACAGCCAGTTTCCCTGGAAAGGAAAATGAACATTCACTTGAAAAGGAGACAAATAGAATCCAACATATAAATGTTAAGTGTCTATATTCTCCATGTAACTGTCAGATATTCAATAGAAGAAGAAATGAACAGTAGGTGTATATATATATATATATATATATATATATATATATATATATATATATATATAAAATATCATCCCCACTTGGTATAGTATGGGAAGTTTAATTTATTCATATTATAAGAACTTTTTTGAGAAAAGAAAGAGTGGGGAATTTTCTGTGAAAATATTACATTTATTTATATCTATAGACAACCAAATATCCACAATATTTTTATAGGAGCTATATTCTTGAAAATAATGTGCCCTGCTTGAATTCATCACACATGCTTTGTTAAAACAATGCCTGTTATGACCTGAAAGGACTAAGTCATCTCAAGAGTAATACATATTTTGTGTGTTACTTCTCTCCTTGGACTTAGTAGGAAACATTTCCATGACATATGGAGTCTTTTTCTTTAAAATTACTGTCAACAGAGCTAGATTAAGTAAGTGTATAGAGCAGAACGACTAAATGATAGTCTACAAAGAAACTTGCTCAATCCAAAGCACTCAAAGAATTTGATATTATAACCAGTTCTTGTTGATGAAAAATTATGGTATATTCAAGCAATTTATAACTGAAAAGCCAAGAAAATCTCTAGTTGCAATAAAAGCAATCAATTGTTAATCCCACATAAAAACATGAAGTGGTTTTCTGTTTCCCCATGCCTCTGCAATATACTCATACCAATTTAACACACAGTTATGTTCATTTGTGATGCTTCTATGCACACACATGCTTGTGCACATATGCCTGCACACGCACATACACACACACACACACACACACAAACACACACACACACGAGAAGTAGGGAGGGATACATAAATGGGAAATTGGCAGTAAAAGTAATAATTACCAGTTTATAGTCCATTTTAGGGATGATAAAATGAAAGAAACTTAAGCCAAAGAAAACCTAGAACATTACTTTGGTTCCTTGGTCAATCCCAGTTAATAATCAATGAGTGATTTATACAAAATTATAAAGTCTAGAAATAGAGATATAATCATTCTAATAGTACCTATTACAGGATCTACCTTGACTATGACCTAGTTCAAAAGCCGTTCTGGAATGTTTGTTAAACTGTCCTGAAGACTTCATTTGGTGTCAACAAAGTAACAGTAATAAAATTGATTCTATGTTCAATTGATATTTCTCTGATTATGGCATCCCATAATGTATAGACTGAAAATGTTGCAGTTGGCATTATGTATTTATAGATATATGCATGAAATAGCAATCAGTGAAATGGAAGGTCGTAAATTTTAAGAAGATTGGAAAAGTGTATGGTGTGGGTTAGAGGGAAAAGTGATAAGGGAGTGAGGTAATTATATTGTGATCCAAAAATACATTGTAAAAAGTAAAAACTAAAAGGAATAATGTAGAGTTCAGTTCTCCTTAGGAAATTTTACTTTTGATTTTGTAGGGCAGGTCGTAGCATAACTCTGAGCTCACATGGATTCATAACAACTTTTATGGTTGATCACTCCTAACCTATGGAAAATACACAATTTACACTGCTATAAAGGTGATTATCACTATATGTGCTCAATTATTATCTATTCTATTTCATGAAACATTAATTATTGACTATAAAGAGAGACAAAATGGGTAAGGTATAAAATGTTTTATTGAAAGAGCAATACAGCAAGGAAATGAGAAGATAAGGATACTTTACATATCCAACAACAATAGCACAATGCCATTACTACCTTAGCTGGCTACTAAAACATTTAATAAGGAGTCCACAGATAATTTTAGATGGGGCAGATAATAAATATAAGTATTGAAATCATGACATTTCAATTTTTCCATTGATAAACTGGAAGCAATTGGCAAGACAAAGCAGTTTTCCTTCTAGGGTATTACATGTTTTACTGAAGTTGGATAATGATTTAGAAGACACAATGGGGCAAGAATATTTTGACTATCTTCCTATTTCTGACAAAAGATAGAGACTTCACCAGCAAGTCCTGGAAGTCTAGTTTGACCATGAAAACACTATATTTCCTAATAAATAACTATATTAGTTGAGAATGACCATCTTCGTGATGCAGACATTTGTTCCCTATTAAAAATACCTACCTTTCTCAATGTGCTAAAATGACAAATTAACAAAAGGCCCTACAGTCTCCAACATCTACTTACAACTTTCTACAATGCCTCAGAAAAATGAGGCCTATTTATAGGTTATAATAGTTATAGAATAATTCATATGTAGCAGAAATTTAAGCTTTTTATGTTAAAAAGTTATTATACTATCCATTCTTAGCATGAAATACAGAATCTATTAGAAACATTTATTTGGTATATGCTGTTTAAATGTCAAGAGAGGCCAACTTTCAGAAAGCTGCAAGTGACTGCCCTCAGTGGAGTAGCAAATTAAAAAAAAATTGTCTCAAACCTACTTTCTTTTGACTTTACTCAGAAAAATAATTCAAATACCACATAATTCTTAATAAAAGAGAAAACACCATCCACTGAAAAGAATATTAAGAGTGAAGAGGAAAGAACAGGCACCTTAAGCATCTTGCCTGAGGACAAGAGTGGCCTAGGTCAAGAGAAGCTTCCATCATTGCCTTAGCCAGTGAACTCAGTTACTGACAAGCAACTTTCTTACTCTACCTGGCTGCTAGAAAGACATATTACCACAAAATATATAACATTAGAAGTCATGAAATACTCACATTCTGGAACTTGGCAAGATCAAGGTACCAGTAGACTGACCATCTTTGGAGAACCTGTTTCCTGATGGAAACAGAAGACCTTCCTAGTGCATCCTGACATGAGCAGAGGGGCCAACCTATACAGCAACAGAGCTACAGGACACGATTAATGAAGTAGATGCAGATGGTAATGGCCTAACTGACTTCCCTGAATTTCTGACAATGATGACAAGAAAAATGAAAAGTGCAGGCAATGAAGAAGAAACTAAGCAAGCATTTCATACGTTCGATACGTATGCCGATGGCTATATCGGTGCAGCAGAGCTCTGCCATGTGATGACAAGCCGGAGACAGAAGATAAATCTTGAAGAGGTTGATGAAATGATCAAGGAGGCTGATATGAATGGGGATGAAGATGCAAACTATGAGGATGACAGCAAAGTAAATACATTGTTACAGAACGTGTCAATTTTCTTGGACAAAGTTGCTTATGTGCCTCCTCTTTGTAACTTATCTGTAAAAGCCCACCCCCAATCAAAAATATCCATGCCTAGTAATTAGGACTTCATTTCTCCATGTTTTCCTTCCCTAATCTCAATGTCCTTAAACCTTATTTTAAAATCTGATCAAGTAGTATGCTGCAAGTGCTTTACTCTGGATATACTAACACTCTTCGGCACACCTTAACTTAGATGAAGTTGGTCAAATAAGAGAACATCTGGGTCATGACTTCTTCAAAGTAGTTCTAGGAACTCCCAGCATGTTGTTGAAGTGTAGACTTGTAATTCTGCATGGGTTGTGAGCTGTCAACAAGATGTACTTAAATTTTTCTCTATTACAAAATGGGGGGTGTTTTACCCAGCCACTGGTAAAACCCCTCCTTTTTTTTTTGGACTGTTGATATTGTATGTGAGACATAAACTTTGTTTAGCCAACTAAATAAAACCTGCTTATGTGGAACATTTTGCTTCAAATCCATTCTAATTTGTATATTTTATTTTCAATTAAAACGTACAATTTATTACTCCCCGTGCCCCACAATATCAGCGATCCTACTTTTCTGGACTCTTCTGCTAAGTCTTAAGAAAACTTCCTGGATAACACTTGAAATGTAAGTGAAGAAAATATCTAATAAAAGTTGGAAAAAAAGAAATATTATCATTATCAATTGGTTCTGAAATTATTGTATTGGCATCTTGTAAATTGTAATTTTATTGTTATATAAATCTGATTGGAAAAAAAAAAAAGAAACACACTCTTTAAGAATTTCATGCAGTGCATTTTGATTATATTTACTTACCACAACCAACCTCTTCAAAATTTACTCTGGATATATCTAAGCCCTCTGCACATCTGAAGTTACATGGAATTGGTCAAATGAGGGAATATCTTTGAGTTTTTCAAAAAGGAGTTCTAGAAGCTGTCAGCACGTTGAAGTATGGCGTGATAGCTCCCTACCTATCCAATTTCATGTGCTGCTTTTCTCGATTTAAACTTATTTAGTCCGATTTGTGTTGCTCACATACTCTTGGTTATAAAATTTGTCTGGCAAACACGGAAGTGGTTGCTCACAGTCAGCTATTAGTTGGAACACAGGACTCCCAAGGAAGGAGCTAGAGAAAGTACCCAAGGAGCTGAAGGGGTCTTCAACCCTATAGGTGGAAGAATAACATGAACTAACTAGTTCCCCCTGCGCTCACATCTCTAGCTGCATATGTGGAAGAAGATGGCCTAGTTGGCCATCATTGGGAGGAGAGGCCTCTTGGTCATACAGACTTTATATGCCCCAGTACAGGAGAACGCCAGGGCCATTATGTGGGAGGGGGTGGGTAGGGGAACAGGGCGGGGATGGGGGAGGGTAAGGGGAAATTTCTGGATAACACTTGAAATGTAAATGAAGAAAATATCTAATAAAGAGAAAAAAAAATTGTTCTGGAATTTAGTCAACAACTTCAAGAGATCATACCTGTAAAGAAAATTGATTCTCCCTCTCTAAGCCAATATCAAATGCCAGTAGTTCCTCGGGTAGGCATGGGATTTTCATCACTACCCCTCCCCCATATCCATCCCCAGCTTTTGTAGATCTTGAGCTTATGAAGGTCTTGTGCATACTCTGACAGTCACTGCGAGTTCATGTATAGAACTCTCCCATTGTATCATGAAAATCTGTTGTCTTGCAATCACCCATCCCCTCTGACTCCTCAAGGAGTATGATATTCAAGTCTCATTTAGGAATGGGTATTCAATAGCCTCTTATTTTCTACATCTTAACCATTTGTGGATCTCTAATTGTTATCAACTGCAAGATACATTTGTTGAAGTATGAGAGACCAACTGATTTATACAGTAATAAGAAATATGAGTCATTCAAATACTATGTCTGTGGCCTGTGAGGACTTCTGGACAAATATTGTTATTATTCCCAGAATTTCAACATATACCACTAAAAAATTTAAATTAGCCTTTATATCAGGTTTTACTATTAATGTTATACCAGTTGTTATACTACAAATCAGAAGCCTATAGGTAGCAGGTTAAGGTGCTTTATCACATCTGCAAAGATATAAGGCCCAGAGTGTTTCTCTTCCTCTTTATGGGAACCTGAGAACTAAATTCTATATTGTTTTACCTATTAGTCCAAGATTGGTTCATCTTGTCAATATGAAAAAAGATTTATAAAAGGGGCAATTTTTTTAAAACAATGAAAAAGATGTACTGATGTGACTAAATCTTAATTACTTGGTGTTAGGTGGGTAAATAGACTATATAAGTCTGTTGTTGGTGAATTTCATGGTGGAGATAGGGACAGGCAGACAGACGTTCTGAAAGAAAAAAGGAAATGCGTCTGAAAATGGGAAGAACAAAGGTGAAGTTATACACACGAAACCATGAGGATAAACTGAACCTCATGTCAGTCTATAAAAACATTGAAGTGGGAAGATCTACAATATTTTTCTATGAATCTATTCAAAACCGGAGGCGATACTAGGATTCAAATTAAAAGAGAATCATATGATAAATTACAAGGTATCTCCTATCTTCTGGAATTTAAACTACAATATTAACATTCTAGATAGAGATAAGAAGGCATGTATTCTGTCTGAATCAGCTTCACTCTCTAAGAAATCATTATATGAATAATTTAATTGTAGTTTTTATAAACTATAAGGATACTATTTAGCATATCCTGTGTATGTGTGTCAACAGCATTGTCTCAAAGCAGTGGATATCACTTTACTCTTTTCTGCTTTCTTCAGTCTCAGTAAATTGCATTCAGCTCTCTGACTTTATGAATTTGATATTTTAGGTACTACACTCCTAAAATTTGATCCATATAATTTTGTTATTCTGTGACTGGATTCTTTTGCATTGATAAATGTCTTTAAGATTCATTTATATTACAATATATTATAAGATTTTTGCTTTTCTGGTTGAATAATGTTCAATTTTCTTTATTCATCCATCCATCAAGAAGAATTTAAGTTTCATTCTCCACTTAGCTATTATGATTAATGTTTCGAGGAATGTGGAAGTTAAACTAACTCTTCAAGGTCCTGAGTTCTATTTATTTATTTATTTATTTATTTATTTATTTATTTATTTATTTATTCACACATCTATTATTTTGAAAAGTGGAGTTCCCCATTCAAATGGTAGTTGTAGTTCCAATTTTTAAAAAACTCAATACTATTTTGAATAGTGGTTTCTACTTACCCTACAGTCTTGCCTAGACTTGACCTTTTCTTCCTTCATTTATTTATTTTTGATGTTGCCATGATGGATCTTAATATTTGACTTAACTGTATCAAGAAAGCCTTGGAGATCAGTGAAGCAGGTTTGTAAAAGGATTCACACACACACACACACACACACACACACACACACACACACAAATGAATTATATCATGAGTGCTATGGCCACAGGAATATTTAATATATTGATTGGTTCAACATTTAAAAAGTTTATTTGAAGATGATAGAACTCCGAAAGTTTGAATTAGATTGAAAGTAGGTAACTAAAGGTCTGTCTTTGCCTTCCTCCTTCATGTGAGTATTCTTTCCTTCCACTTTGTGCTTCCTGCTCAATATAAAACCAACAGCTTCCTCCTCCACATTCCTCTTATGTGACAGCCTTCTACTTTCCTGGTGCCTATAGATTGAACTTTCTGAAACACGACCTCAAGAATATATTTCCTCTATTTGGTTGTTTCTGTCAGGTATTCAGTCATATCAGGGAGACATGGAATTAATAGTGTAATTTATCACTTAAAGGCTATGTCTCATATTGCCCATTTTATTTGTACTTTTAATAGTGTTGAGCATTTCTTATATTTGAGGTATTATATGTTTAATGTATAGAAATGATTGGGTTGGATTTTTGGCTTGGGTTGGGTTCATTTCCATTTTGTAATTTTGTACATTCGTACTATTGAATTTCAAGTATTTTTTAATATTTTGTAAATTAATACTTTACAAGATGTAAAATTTGAAAACATATCATTTAATTGATATCCCTTTTCTTCTTTTTATTCCCTTTTACTTTGTAGAACATTTCCAGATTGCTATTTTCATACTGTTCTACTTTATATTTGATAGCCAGTTTTTAGTGGAACATCCAAGAAATTACCAATATTGTAAATATTGTTACAAGGATATTTTCAAAATCCATGTTGAAATTATTAATCATCTTATCCAGGTAGTTAACTACACTTTAAATTAACTTTTACATTTTCTGTAGTATAGAGTTTCAATTTTCTAATTTTACATGTGGATATCTATCTTGTTTCAAACTATTTGGTAAATAGATTATTAGTCTTACTCCTTGTGTAAGATAATTTTCAATTCTATGAAAAAAATTCATTAGGATTTTCACAGAAGTTATAGTCTACATCTCACACTTAATTATATAATATTTGGTAACAGTGTTTCCCAATATAAGATAAAATATCTTTATTTGTGTCTTCTTTCATTTTCTAGAATATTATTAACATTAATTATACAAACCCCTTTGACTCATTAACTTATATTTAAGTGGTTTTTATTACTTTCAAATAGTTACTGTACTGAAGCAGAACTAGTTCTTGAATATTTTTTATGTTCTTGGGATATTGTTGACTTTATTATTCAAGACATTCTTATGTAAACATTAGATTTTTCTACAAAAACATTAAGTCGTGGCAAATGATAATTTTAATAATTTACCTCAAATTTAGATGCATTTTATTGATTTTGCTAGCCCAATTCTTTTAGCTAACATTTGCAATCCAATTTTGAACAGAAGTGGGGAGCCTTAGCACCTGTGCATTGTTGCTGATCTTAGAGGAAATGCTTTCAGCTTTCAGCACTGAAATAGAAGTAATTGAGTGTTTCACACATACGGTGTTTTATAGAAAATGCTTTCTTTCTATTTCTGGCTCATTGCATATTTTGTTACAAAAAATGCATTTTGCCAATATATATTTTTGTGCTTATGCTGAGATGATAATGTAATTTTGCTCTTAATTTTATTGTAGTACATTATCATAAATATTGATTTTTTATATATTGAACTATCTTTGCATCAAAGACATAAATCCCACTTAGTCATGATGTATAATCCCTTTCAATATTGCATGGCCTTCTCCTCGCTAGTGTTTCATGAGTATTTTATGTCTGTGAACATCAGAGACGGGGCAGGTAATGAATGACTTTTGTGTGTAGAACCACAACAGTTGTTTGAATGTTTTTGTATGCTGATATAATCTCTTCACTAGTAAGTTATTTAGGAAATGTTTTGTTTTGTTTTGTTTTGTTTTTTGTTGTTGTTGTTGTTTTATTTTTAGAGACAGGGTTTCTCTGTATAGCTCTGGCTGTCCTGGAACTCACTCTGTAGACCAGGCTGGCCTCAAACTCAGAAATCCGCCTGCCTCTGCCTCCCAAGTGCTGGAATTTTAGTAATTGTTTTTATAGCTATTAAGCATATTGTCTACTTTCTTTTCTGCCTTTGGTATTGGATTTATGCTAGCTTCATAAAATGCATTGATACCTGTTCTTTCCTCCTTGCATGTTTTGGAAGTGTCTGAAAAACTTACATTGATGATTTTTCTTTTAATTTAATAGAATTCACCAGTGAAATTATCTCTTTATACATATTTCTTTTGTGTGGATAAGACTTTGAAAGAATATTTTATTAATATTTTTAGAAAAATTTGCAATGCTTTGATATTGCTCTTCCCTAGCTGTCATATACCCTTCCAGATCTGCCTCCCTCTCTAATCACCTTACTTTTTATCCTCTTTCATTAACTTATGAGCCTAAGTTTTTGCTGCTAACATTATTTGGTATGTCTAATAGGGGAAACACCCTCAATAATTTATTCTCTCTCTCTCTCTCTCTCTCTCTCTCTCTCAACACCTATCAATTGTCAATACATTCTCAGATAGGGGTTGAGACTACCCATCTACCCTGTCATTACTTGAATTTTATCTTGCTTGAGATCTGGTGTGCTGTCATAACTACTGTGGTTTTTATTTTTTTTATTTATTTATTTATTTTATTTTATTTTATTTTTTTTTTGGTTTTTCGAGACAGGGTTTCTCTGTATAGTACTGGCTGTCCTGGAACTCACTCTGTAGACCAGGCTGGCCTCGAATTCAGAAATCTGCCTGCCTCTGCCTCCCAAGTGCTGGGATTAAAGGCGTGCGCCACCACGCCCGGCCTGTTTTTATTTTATATTTTCACTCTCTTAATGCTTTTTTGGCCCCTCTGAGAGTACACTGTTTAATTTCCATGCATTTGCAGACTTTTCAGTTTTCCTTGTACCACAGAAATATTTCTTGTTTCAATGTATCTGATAACAGACTATCTAAATATTTGAAGCAAACTTTAATATAACACAGGGCAACACAAAAAAATAGGAGAAAAATTCAATCCATCATTTTAATAATTGACAAAATAACTAGGGAGAAAATCATAAAGGAGGATTTGGGCAAAGGGAAATGCCAAATAGGTTTAACCAACATCCAAAAAACTTCATACACAAGAGAATGTTATGACATTGCATACAAACTATCCCAATGCACACTTAGAGAATTCGCTAAGGTAGATCACATGTGTCTTAGTGAGGGTTTTATTGCTGTGAACAGACACCATGACCAAGGGAAGTCTTATAACAGACAGCATTTAATTGGGGCTGGCTTACAGTTTCAGAGGTTCATTTCATTATCCTCAAGGTGGGAGCAGAGCTGAGAGTTCTATATCTTCATCTGAAGGCTGCTAGTGGAAGACTCACTTCCAGACAGCTAGGGTGAGGGTCTTAAAGCCCAAGTGCACAGTGACACGCCTACTCCAACAAAGCCACGCCTTTTGCAACAAGGTCACACCTATCCCAACAAGGACATACCTACTCTAACCAGGCCATGCCTCCTAATAGTGCCACTCCTTGGGTCAAGCATATACAAACCATCACAACATGTTAATTCACAAATCATTTAAAAATTTTAAGATAATGGAAATCTGAAGTTATATGAAAGCTTAGTTGAAAGTGAACATGAGTAAAATGAAATTTGTGGAACGTCGTGAGGTTTAGTCTGAACTACAAAATCAAAGAGTGTCTAGTTAACTGGAAAGTTCAATACAGATTGTTTGTACCAATACTTTTCCATCCCAGTGAGCATATTCATAGCATATTGTGGCCATATTTTAGACATTCCCTTAGATCTATTCTCAAGCTCACACTGTCTATTCATGTGATAGTATGGAGAAATTTATTGTAAATAAAGTTGGATTATCCTTCATAGACTAGAAGCCTATTCAGTTCAGCTACAGTCCAGATGCAGTTTTCCTGTTATGTAGTCTGTCATCTTGTTCTCATTCATATCTTTCACAAATATAACTCATCAGTTACATGTATTTCTATATCGAGAGCTTGTTGGTCAAACTTTGTTGTTTCTAGAAGTGAAGGCAGAGGCCAGTCTAGGTTTCCTCACTGATATGCCTTCACATCTTAGCACAAAGCAAGTATTCAATAAATAATGATGGAATTAATTGGTGAATTAAGTGCAGAATATCAGCTCTTTACCTTTCACACTTACCTGGAATACATATAGCCAGCTTCAAGGTAAGCCAGGAAAGTAGTTTAGAGTCACAGTCAACCAGATGTGAACCCATGGTCTTGATATTACTGGTGATGTTATCCAAGATTAAAACCTTCTTGTGGGGATAGAACAATGATAAAAAAAAAAAAAAAAATACAAGATTTATTGTCTCAGCTCAGCATCCTGTAGGTTCCTTCACACTGCCAAGCAGAGAGTCCCTGGGGAAACCTTTGAAACTATTTTGAGAATTTTGAACAATCAGAAGTAGGCATCTTATTTTTTTTTTAAGATGCTTAATTATATAGAACTCGTGGGAGAAAGTGGTAAGGGGAATGTCAGTACTGATAGACTTTGAAGTCCCAAAAATAATGTATTCTTTTTTTATTATTCTGAAGCTACACCCCACTGATTCCAACCTTATTCACTGCTTACCATTCTTGGTGTTCATGAATTCTACCTCATCCCTCAACCCAAAAGTGCATTCTCTTCCCATTCTAATTATCCCCTCCATAAAGAAATGTCCCTTTGAACTGCCTTCTGTTCCATGTTTAAGTTGGCATCACCAAAACAAAAATCTTCTCAGTAATAATGGGTCTTAGTACTCTACTGATGTGCCCTGAAATCCATTTATATGTTCTTTTTGGAACATCTATATGCTGTGCAATCATTAGCTCAAGTTTCTAACATTTAGGGATCTGCTTTTAGAGTCTGGTATTACCTGACAGTTTGGAGAAGTGCCTGGTGATTTCATGCCTTTATCTATACACTCTTGAAGGACCATAATATTTTTTCTTATGAAATAAAAGTAATTGTATTTGGTTTATATTACTTGATGTTCACTCACCATTATAATCTGGACACCAGCTTTTCTTTTGTGGGGAGAAAATATTCATAGTTTGTAAAAATGCATCTCAGACAACCTATTAAAATATCTCTGTGGAGAATTTTATTACATTTAATTAATTTAAATAATTAATTAAGCACTTATTTAAAGTCATGTTAGTGAGACTTTAAGGGAATACCTCCACATTCCTGAGAGACAGATTCACACAGCAAATTATCTGTTCCTCTGCCTCTTTTCATTCTCTTTTCCACAATAATCCCTGAGCCTTAGGTGTGGCAGTTTTATTGCAGATTCATCAACTAGGGCTGGTTATAACCACCTGGATCTCTGCATTTGGACTGTGGTTTCTGTATCCTCACCACCATGTATGAGTAGTAGGGTTTCCACGTTCTCACCAGCATGTATGAGTGATCTAGTTCCTACATCATTCCTACCACGACATATGAAAGATCTAGTTTTTACATTACCACCATGTCTGAGTAAGTAATCCAGTCCCTATATTTCCACAGTATATGATTTAGTTTTTACATTCCCACCACCAGACATGAGCTGCTTTCTACATTCTCACTAAAATGTATCAGTAACCTAGTTTTACCTTCACATCGCCATGTATGACTAACCTAGTTCCAACATCTCCTTCACCATATACAAATGATCTAGTTTCTATTTTCTGACTACTGTGTATGATTCATCTACTTTCTATTCTCACCACAGTATATGTATAATTTTGGTATTACAATCCCACCACCATATAGGAATGACAGTATTTTTTTTTTTACACTTGGCATTGTCTATATATTTTACTTGACATATAAATACTTTTTAATGCAGCACTTCTTAATTTTATGAAGGTTTTCAGTATTAATCTAGGGTTGATTTCGCTGGCATGAGTAAAAAATGTTTCTACTAGTTTGTTTTATGAGTTTTGCATTTTATATTGTATAGCTAAGTGTGCAGTTTAAGTGGATTAATTTTTGTATAAGATATAAATATTTTATCAAAAGCCTTCGGTGATATTTTAGTTTCTGCCTTTTGTTTCCCCTAACAATGCTCATTTGCTCCAGGTCTATTTTGAAAAGGCTATCTTTCCTCCATTAAACTGACACTAGACCTTTTGTGAAAAGTTAATATGGCATGTCTGTGTGAATCTATTTCTGGGTTTTCTATAATGCTTCATTGATTAGTATGTCTAACCTCTCTCAATACCACAGAACATTGATGATAGCAGCTATACATAATGTCTTGAGAGAGGGTGGATTGGTTATTCCTAATTCATTCTCCCTTTCTTATGTCTGCTTACTAATTCCAGTTCCTTTGATTTTTCAGTATCAAGTGTAGAATAATCATGTCTTCGTGCACATGAAATCTATTGCTGTGGCTCTGATAGGAGACTCTCTAAGGCTATATCATATTAATTGCTATTGTTCTAGTATCTGTGTTTCTTCATTCTCATAGGGTTTTTTATCACTGTTTTATGGTTTTCAGCATATATGATATGACAATATTTTATTATGTTTAAACCTAAGGAGTTGCTTTTCAAACTGAGTATAAGTGGTGTCCTATGTTACACTAATGTTTGCATATGTTAATTAATACATATATGTGTAGACAGGTATGGAGAGTAAGTGACAATTAAAGGTGAAAATTAAATTGATTTTTTTTCCTGTTTCTCTTATATTCTATGACTTTGTTAGCCTTACTTAAAAGATCTAGTGTTCTTTGTTTTTATTTTGTAGACTTTTTTCATACAATTTTACATGTAGATAATAATGAAGTTTTCAAATATAGGGAGAGGAGTTTCATTCTTTCTCATCGATATTTATTTAATTCCTTTTCCTGGGCTCATTTTAATTACTGAAGTTTTCTGTGCTTCATTGAGTGCAGGGGTTTAAGATCAATGTCTCTGCCTTTCTATTCTTCTTGTAAGGAAATACTTAGTTTTTCATAATTAGGTACTGTTTTAAAAACATGATATGTAGACATTTACCAACTTCAGAAAATTACTCTGAATTTACCATTTTTTCTGAAAGTGTTATAAATTGGGTTTCTTCCTCAACTGTTATGACTATGTAAATTTTTCTTTATTACCCTGTTCTAAGCTCAAAGATTATCAAAAATCTTGGAGCAGAAAGATTTGTCTATCTTAGAGTTCAATGTTTCATTTCTTTATTTTTTTTTTCTATTATGATGTCCAGACTGAACATCAAATTTCTTACTTTGCCTATCATATTTTCAACTTCTAATATTTTATTTATATTTTCTTGTATCTGCTACTTATTGCTAGACTTTTCATTTTCTCTATTTGTTTCTAGCATGTGTATAATTACTCATTAAACATATTTCCCTGATACTTGATTCCAAACTTGTTGCCAGGCAACCCTAGCACTTGCATCATCCCAGTCTGGAGGTGTAATTATTGCCTCATTTTACTCAGTATGAAAACTATCTGTTTCTTTTTACTACTAGTGATGTTTTTCCACTTGGATATTTTAGCATTATGCTATGAGACTCTGGTTCTTATTTGAAGATTGATGTTAACATGACTTTTATGGCTCATGTCTTCTGAGAAAGGGGGACAGTGCAGACATACTCCCAAATGGAGATAGAATTCTGAGTCTGTATTCATCATCTTCTGAACCATAGATGGAAGTCCTCCTCATTTTCCTGGGTTTTCCTGTGAACTTCAGACTTTCTACCACACTTTGACTGACATTCCTTGAATGAGAGATGCAAGAAGGCTCTTGA
>CACVCL010032398.1:0-17240 GCA_902729485.2 Mus minutoides | reverse complement strand
TTTTTTTTTTTTTTTTTTTTTCTTTTGAGAACTTCCTGAACATGGAAAGCATGCAGCTCCTATTTGTCTGCTACTTTTCCCCCATCAGAGTTCTATCTCCACAGCACATATCCCCCAGTCTCATGTCCTTTTCATTCCCTTTTAAGTATTTTCTTTCATTCTTTTTTTATACAACCCTGAGTCTGATGACTTTAAATCTTGATTTTTATATCCTGATAATTTGATGAAAGAAGGCATTAAATGTTCAGGTTTGGAGGCAATTGCTCTTGCCTGCTGATTCATCTCAATGGCCAGAAAGAGAAAAACTTGATTTGATCTAACTGGTGACCAAGACTCATCCTGGAATATAGGCATTTTGCGTTCCGACATGTGGTTAGTAGAAGGTCATAAGGAAATTTTTCACACACATAATCATTCTTTCTTGTGAAAATTAAACTGTAACAAAGGTCTTTCTGTGTACATTTTAGACATATTATTGTATGTTTATTTGTTATTACAAAGACTTCTATATATTTTAAGTGTGGAATAATTTAGATATAAAGTGTGGCATAATGATGTTTTGTATTTCTGTTTTACTTCCATAGTTGAAATTTTTCAAGTAACTTACATGTGAGTATATGTATTGTTCTCTTTATAAGAAATCTCATACGCCGGGTATGGTGGTGCACACCTTTAATCCTAGCACTCGGGAGGCAGAGGCAGGAGAATTTCTGAGTTCGAGGCCAGCCTGGTCTACAGAGTGAGTTCCAGGACAGCCAGGACTACACAGAGAAACCCTGTCTCGAAAAACCAAAAAAGGAAAAGAAAGAAAGAAAGAAAGAAAGAAAGAAAGAAAGAAAGAAAGAAAGAAAGAAAGAAAGAAAGAAAATTCATGTCCAGCCCTCTCACTCTCTTACATGCACTCATAGATATAAGGTTATAGTACAAACAAACAAACAAAAAACAAAAAACTAATTGAAATAAGTTAATATGCATCAGAAATATATATATGCTTTTTGTTAACTATGTATATCTCATTCTAGGTTAGTGAAGCTTATTAGTAAAACCTGAAACCTGTAACCCTTTCAAATATGTCAGAGTGTTTTGTCATCATTAAAATGACAGGGTTGGAATGTAGCTTCCACACTTTGATGTGATTTTCTTTCTTGGGTTTATATGGTCTGTGAGCTGTATTGTGGGTATTCTGAAGCTTTCGTTGGATAATATCCACTTATCAGTTTGTACATACCATGTATGTTCTTTTGTGACTGGGTCACCTCCCTCAAGATGTTATTTTCAAGTTCCGTCCATTTGCTTGAGAATTTCATGAAGTCATTATTTTCAATAGCTGAGTAGTATTTCATTGTGTAAATGTATCACATTTTCTGCATCCATTCCTCTGTTGAGGGATAAGTGGGTTGTTTTCAGCCTCTGGCTATTATAAATAAGGCTGCAATGAACATAGTGGAGCATGTGTCCTTATTATATGTTAGAGCATTTTATGGGTATATGCCCAGGTGTATTGCTGGATCGTAAGATAATACTATGTTCAATTTTCTGAAGAACTTCCAGACTGATTCCCAGAGTTGTTGTACTTCTTACAATTCCAGGAACAATGGAAGAGAGATCCTCTTTCTCCACATCTTCATGAGCATCTGCTGCCACCTGAGTTTGTTTGTTTTTTTTTTCTTTTTCTTTTTTCCTCTTTTTTATTAGATGGTTTCTTTATTTACATTTTAAATGTTGTCACTTTTCCTAATTTCTCTTCTGAAAACCATCTATGCCTCTCCCCCTCTGTCTGCTCACCAGCCCACCCACACTCCCTCTTCCTGGCCCTAGCAGTCCCCTATACTGGGGCCTAGAACCTTCACAGGACCAAGGGCTTCTCCTCCCATTAATGACCAAGTAGGCCTTTCTCTGCTACAAATGCAGCTAGAGCCATGAGTCCCACCATGTGTTTTCTTTGGCTGGTGATTTAGTCCCTCGGAGCTCTAGAGATACTGGTTAGTTCATATTGTCGTTCCTCCTATGGGGATGCAAACCCCTCCAGCTGCTTGGGTCCTTTCTCTAGCTCCTTCATTGGGGACCCTGTGCTCCATCCAATAGATGGCTGTGAGCATCACTTCTGTATTTGTCAGGAACTGACAAAGCCTCTCGGGAGACAGCTATATCAGGCTCCTGTCAGCAAGCTCTTATTGGCATCCAAAATAGTGTCTGGTTGTTGGTTGTTTATGGGTTGTATCTCCAGTGGGACAGTCTCTGGATGGTCATTCCTTCAGTCTCTGCTCCTAACTTTGTCTCTGTAATTCCTTCCATTGGTATTTTGTTCCCCCTTCTGAGAAGGACCAAAGTATCCATACTTTGGTCTTCCATCTTCTTGAGTTTCATGTGTTTTACAAATGGTATCTAGGATATTCTGAGATTCTGGGCTAATATCCACTTATCAGTGAGTGCATATCATGTGTGTTCTTTTGTGATTGGGTTACCTCACTCAGGATGATATCCTTCAGATCCATCCATTTGCCAAGGAATTTCATAATTTCATGGTTTTTAGTCACTGAGTAGTACTCCATTGTGTAAATGTACCACATTTACTGTATCCATTCCTTTGTTGAGGGACATCTGAGTTCTTTCCAGCTTCTGGTTATTATAAAAAGGCTGTTATGAACACAATGGAGCATGTGTCCTTATTACAAGTTGCAGCATCTTTTGGGTATATGCCTAGGAGTCGTTTAGCTGGGTTCTCAAGTAGCACTATTTCTAATTTTCTGAGGAACCACTAAACTGAATTCCAGAGTGCTTGTGCCATCTTGTAATCCCACCAACAATGGAGGAGTGTTCCTCTTCCTCCACATCCTAGCTAGCATCTGCTGTCACCTGAGTTTCTTTTTTTTTTTTTTTTTTTTGGTTTTTCGAGACAGGGTTTCTCTGTCTAGCCCTGGCTGTCCTGGAACTCACTCTGTAGACCAGGCTGGCCTTGAACTCAGAAATCCGCCTGCCTCTGCCTCCCGAGTGCTGGGATTAAAGGCGTGCGCCACCACGCCCGGCTCTGAGTTTCTTTTTTTAGCCATTCTGACTGGTATGAGGCCAGCTGAGTTTTTTTTATTTTAGCCATTCTGACTGGTGTGAGGTGGAATCTCATGGTTATTTTGATTTGCATTTCCCTTATGACTAAAGGTGGTTTTTTGTTTGTTTGTTTGTTTGTTTTGTTTGTTTGTTTTGTTCCATTTTTTTATTAGATATTTTCTTAATTTACATTTCAAATGCTATTCCGAAAGTCCCCTCCCCTCTCCCCCCTCCCTGCTCCCCTGTCCACCCACTCCCACTTCTTGGCCCTGGCATTCCCCTGTATTGGGGCATATAAAGATTGCAGTGCCAAGGGGCCTCTCTTCCCAATGATGACCGACTAGGCCATCTTCTGCTATATATGGAGCTAGAGACACGAGTTCTGGGAGTTCTGGTTAGTTCATATTGTTGATCCTCTTCTAGGGTTGCAGACCCCTTCAGCTCCTGGGGTTCTATCTCTAGATTCTCCATTGTGGGCCCTGTGTTCCCTCTTATAGATGTTGAACACTTCTTTAAGTGCTTCTCAGCCATTCGAGATTACTCAGTTGAAAATTCTCTGTTTAGCTATGTACTCTGTTTTCTATAGGGGTATTTGGGTCTCTGTGGTCTAGATTCTTGAGTTCTTTGTATATTTTAGATATTAGAGCTCTATCAGGTATAGGGTTGATAGAGATATTTTCCAAACTGTGGGTTGTCATTCTATCATATTGACAGTGTCCTTTGCCTTAGAGAAGCTTTTAAATTTTATGAGGTCCCATTTGTCAATAGTTCACCTTAGAGCATGAGCCATTGGTGTCCTGGTCAGGAAATTTTTCCCCAGAGCCAATGTGTTTGAGAGTCTATCACACTTTTTCTTCTATTAAATCCAGCATATCTAGTTTTATATGGAGGTCATTGATCCAGTTGGACTTGAGCTTTGTATGAGGAGATAAGAATGGATCAATTTAAGGAAAAGTGATTGCTGCTTCTGATATAGCTTTCCTCTGAGAGGCTCTGCCAGACCTAGACAAATACAGATATGGATACTTGCAGCCAACCATTGGACTGAGCACGGAGTCCCCAATAGAGGAGTTAAAAAAAGGACTGAAAGAGGTGAAGGGGTTTGTAACCCATAGGAACAACAATAATATCAATCAACCAGACACCCCTGAGCTAACAGGGACTAAACCACCAACCAAAGAGTATCCATGGAAAGACCCTAGCTCCAGCAGCATATGTAGCAGAAGATGGCACAGGGTAGCAGAGTGCTAGGGCCCTGAGGTGAGAGTTGGTGAGCAGGTAGGGGAGCACCCTCATACAGACAGGGATGGGGGAGAGATAGGAGGATTGTGGAATGGGAACTGGGAAGGCAGGATAACATTTGAAATGTAAATAAATAAAAATAAACATTTAGAAATTGACTGGTTTGGGATCCTCAATGTCTTCCACTTTGTGGTCCATCAAAAAAAAAAAAAAGATTTTTTCAAATGCCTTCCTTATGGGAATCAATAAAATGAACATAACTAAAATTTTCAATTATGTGGTATTAAAATTTAGATTTTTTAACTGCATATATTATTTCCTGAAAAAAGAAGAAAGATTCTGTAGCATGAACATTTAGTTTAGAAATTTTGATTCTAAAGATTAAGCTTTAACTGTACACAAACATTGTTGTTTTTAAATGTAAAACTATGAATATATTAATTCATTTACAAAAAGGAAGTTCATGACTCTAAACTGTCTCTGCTTAAACAATTTTTAAATATGTAACATTTACTCATTTTTTTTTGTTTATATGAATGTTTCTATGTTTCTGTGCACTACATCCACGCAGAGGCCCTCTGAAGCCAAAAGAGAGCAGCAGGTACCCTGTAACTAGAATTGACTTGTTTGTGAGATACCATGTGTACCTATTCCTGTGTGTGAACACATGCGTGCTGGCACACACGAACTACAGAGGCTAAAGGTCTGCATTGGGTGGCTTTCACAATCATTTCCCATCTTAGTTTTTTGAAAGAGTTCTCTTAATGCACCTGAAGGTCACAAGGGTACTTTACCTTCATGTCTCAGGGATCCCCTTACCTAGTCCTCCCAGTTTGCAGGTTCTTGTCACCACATATAGCCTTTTAAGTGGTTACTGGAGATCTGAACTCAGGTTCTCATGCTTTTAAGAAACTACTTAACTGAATGTTCCAGCTGTCCAGCTCCATATGAATCAGGCTATAATTAATTTATTAATACTTTACCTTGCCTCAGAGGAGTAATTAAGCTGCCAGAATATAAAAAGTATAAATATAACACATGATTATTTTGTACCTCTCATGATAGCATGCTGAGAAAACCCCAAAAAGGATAAGTGTCATAAACTATTTATAGTCTGAGATTGAGAATGTTACTCACAGTTGGTGCTCTTTCCTCATACAGGACTGTGTCTGTATGCATGTCCTATCGCTTCCCATTTTGCGATTCCAAAGCACACTGCTACATGCTGTATTTCAATATTCACGTGGAATTTAAAATACCTGCCTTTCTTAGACGATTCTAGAGTATCAAACTGATAATATACTACATCGCTACTCTATTTTTACATTTTATTATTATCATTTATTATTATTATTATTATTGATATTATTATTATTCCTACTACTACTACTTGTGGATTTGGCCTAATACTTGTATTATGTTAATTACCCAGATTTGCATAAGAATTCTCACATGAGACACTGAGGGTCCCTGCCTCCAGTTGACTTTAATAGGTAAATAAAGTTGCCACTGGACAATGACTTGGTAGGAAGACAGAGGTGGAGCTTTTAGGATTCTCAGGCAATGGAGAAAGGAAGGAGGACAGATATTACCACCTTGCTGAAAGAGGAGTAGCTGCAACAACTGAAAAGTGCAGGGCAAAGAGAGCCAATATATATATATATATATATATATATATATATATATATATATATATATATATATATATATATAAAAGAACTGGGGTTCTTGGCTCTGGAGGGCTGCACATCTGGGCCCACAGCAGCAAGATGGAATGCAGGTTTTACTAAGTGATGAGTTAGGATTATTGCAAAGTACATCAAGTACATCAGCCACATGCGGGTTAGGAAGCAGCCCAGTCATTGAGTTGTTTAAGGCATATTAAAATATAAGGCTGTGGTGTGTGTGTGTGTGTGTGTGTGTGTGTGTGTGTGTGTGTGTGTGTGTCTTTGATCTGGGAACCCAGAACATTAGATCAGGTAGAAAGGAATATGTGCTGCCAGCTTTGAGTAGAGATTAATTAGCTACAAAAACCACCACCACCACCACCACAACAACAACAACTACTATTACTATTGTTATTATTACTGGTATCTAGACTACAGTTTCTCTTCTTCCTTCCCCTACCAGGTCCTCACCCCCTTCCCTTGGCCTACCTCCCAGGCCATTCCTCCTCTATTACTCTTCAGAAAAGGGCAGGTCTCCAATGGACATCAACCAATCATGATAGAGCAAGTTGCAGTTAGACTGTGCATCAGCCCTAATATTGAGGCTGGAATAGTCAACTCAGTAGGGAAAAAAAGGATCCCAATAGCAGTCAAGAGTCAGAGGAAGCTCCTGGTCCCACTGAGGACAAAGCTAAATAACTGTAACGTATATGCAGAGGACCTAGTGCAGTCCTGTGAATGCTCCCTGATTGTTGATTCACTGTCTCTGAGCCCTTATGAGCCCAGTTTAGTTGATTCTGTCAGTTTTCTGATGCTGTCCTTAAGCCTGTTGGCTCCTACAATCCTTCACCTGTTTGGCTGTATTTTCCTGTACTTCTTTAAGGGATTTATGTATTTCCTCTTTAAGAGCTTCTCCCTGTTTACCTGTGCTCTTCTGTATGTCTTTAAAGGAGTTATTTATGTCTTTCTTAAAGTCTCCTATAGTCATCATGAGATGTGATTTTAGATCAGAATCTTGCTTTTTTTAGATGTGTTGGGGTTTTCATGGTTTGCTGTGATGGGAGAATTGGTTTCTGATGATGCCAATTAGCATTGGTTTCTGGTGTTAGCTGATGTTTCTGCCTCTGACTGATGCTTGTCCCTCCTGTGATCCTGTGAGCTAGGATGTGTCAACATCCTCTGGGTGGGATTAGGGTGTGGAGGACTGTGGCACAGGGTCAGCTCCCGCAGATGAAAACCAGAAGGATCATTTCCCTAGCTGTGTTCTTCCTCAGTTTCTTAATGGATTTATTCATTTCTTCTTTTATGGTCTTCATAAGGTTGAACTTAAAATCATTTTCTTGTTCTTCAGCTATGTTGGAATGTCTTGGGCTTGCTGTATGAAGATGGCTGATCTCTGGTGATGCCATATTGCCCTGGGTATGTTGATCGTGTTCTTATGCTAGCCTCTAGCCATCTGGGTTTGGGGTTATTATCAGGTTACTATTAGGTTTAGGTACTGATTTCTATGTTTATCTTTGTTGGATGGATTTTTTAAAACAGTTTTCCCTTGGTTTCTCTTTCTCTTTAGTCTTCTGATGCTAAAGGGCCCACTCCTGGTTCCAGATGAAATCTAGAGGGCAAGCACATCACTTCTGACTCACATGCTTACAGAGTATGGCCTGTGGTTCTAATGAACAGTGAATCTTCAGGTCCAGTAGGGGCCTCTGCTGGAGTTTTGGAGGCCTGTGTGGCCTGCATTGTTCCACACAGTGACCTGGTCTCTGGGCAATACCTTACTGTGATTGCTACCTCTGATGTGGCCACCTGCTGCAGTGGAATGTTCTGTCAGAGTTGTGGGCCAGGATATGGAGCTCAGGGGAGGGGGTCTACTTTTCATTTTAATTAAGTTGGGTAAAACAAAAACAATATATGATTGTTTTCTGTCATAAAGCCATGAGGAAACATAATTCACATACAGGTTTTAGTATCACATACCATCCTGGCAGTGCAGTGATAGCAGAGGAAGTCTGTTTACTGTAAAGGACTATGACGAAGGAGTTATTTAAATGGTGAATGAGCAGTAAGCTAAGATTCCAGATCCAGAGCCCTGGCAATGACATTCAAATTACACTATTCATGATATATTTCTTCTATCACTTGTTGAAATAAGCAGTTTATAGAATTGCATCACCAGATGAGGAATAATGAAATATGACAGATATTCCTGATTAAAAAAATAATAATAATAACAGTGCTCTACAACACAGGAGGGCCAGAGCTTAAAGGAAAGAAAGACTTTATCAGTAGTTACTATCATCCTGATGGACAATCAAAAGGGGAGCAGGGAGGGGGGAGGGGACTTTTGGAATAGCATTTGAAATGTAAATTAAGAAAATATCTAATTTAAAAAAAAAGAGAGAGAAAAGAAAAAAAAAATACCTTACATGCAACCTACCTAAGTAAGAGGTGATTTTTTTAGGACAGATTTATCTTCATTTTATGTATGTGTTTTTCTATATGCATAACTGTGCACCATGTAATACTCAAGGAGGCCAGAAAAGGTGTTAAATCCTTAGGAACTGAGGTACAGACAATTGTGAGAAGTCATAGTGGGGTGTAAATACAACCGAGGTCCTCCACAAGAGCAACGAGTTCTCTTAACTGCTGTGCCACTTTTCCACCCCATGAGTCACACTTTTTTTTTTTCAAATTGGATATTTTATTTACATTTCAAATGTTATTCCCTTTGCCAGTTTTCCCTCTGCAAACCTTCTACCCCATCTCCCCTTACCATGCTTCTATGAGGGTGTTCCCTCACCCACTCCTGCCTCATCACCCTTACATTCCTCTACACTGAGGAATCAAGCCTTCAGAGGACCAAGGGCCTCCTCTCCCATTGATACCAAATAAGAACCCTTCATCTCCTTCAGTCCTTCCCCCAACTCCTTCATTGGGATCCAGGTGCACAGTCCAATGGTTGGCTGTGAGCATCCTCATCTATATTTGTAAGGCTCTGGCAGAGCCTCTCAGGAGACAGCTGTATCAGGCTCCAGTCAGCAAGCACTTCTTGGCATCCACAATATTGTCTGGGTTTGGTGTCTGCATGTGGGCTAGGTCCCCAGGTGGGGCAGTTGCTGGATGGGCTTTCCTTCAGTCTCTGCTCCTCTCTACCATTACTTTTTATCATTCTTTTAAATTTTTAGTGCACAATATGAATTTTAGAAAATCAGCTATATGGTAAGTAAATTTAATTTTTAGATTCATGCAAATACACTGTAGTAACTATGCTGTGGGCAAATGTGAAGTGGGGAGTGTGTTTAATATTAAATATATGTTTAAAACAAGAAAACACAAGAAATTAGTTTTTAAAAGTTGGAAAAAGCTAGAATGTCCTCAAACACGTTTTCATAGACTGATTAAAAAGGTTCCTTGTAAAGTGCTTAATGATAATATTACCATAATGCATAACATTATTATACACAATGGTTCAGTGAACTGTTACTATTGCTTCTGCTTACTCCATTCATTTTAGCACTACATTGCAATATCAGATATCTAAATTAATATATATGTTTATAAAAATTTAGCATGGCTGCTCAAACTAAAATAGTATGAGTCCATTAATGCATAAACGTATCATATTGGTTTTAATAACAGCCAACATAGAAATACACAAATATCCATTTCTGTATATTATCTAGTTCTGATTACAAAAACATTTTGTTTAGCAAGATGTATTGACTCATGAACATAAACTTAGAAATTTGAAGACTGAGGAAAGAGTACTGCAGTGAATTTGAGGGCAGGTTGTAATACACAGTGAATTCCAGTATATCTAGGACTCCATATTAGCAAAAAGAAAGAAAAGGGGAAAGGAAAGCAAGGAAGGGAGGGAGGGAAGGAGGGAGGGAGGAAAGAAGGCAGGCAGGCAGGCAGGCAGGCAGGCAGGCAGGCAGGCAGGCAGGAAAAAAAGGAATGACCTATTACAAACAAAACATATGATTACCATTAAACAACAAGTACCATGGGCCAAGCCTTCTCTACTCTGTTTAAAATCCATGTTGAAAACTGACAGTTACAAAACACATCAACATAAAGTAGTGAAGTAATACTGAGGACTAGTAAGACAATCTTTTTGATCAGGATAATATAAGATATATTATATATTATCATAATAGATATATAGATATTATATATGCTAGAAAAAACAGATTTCTATATCTACAGCATATATCTTAGTCATTATACACTAAATTCGCAGTCATAAGGGAAAGAAAAGAAGTAATGAGAGCAGACAAAATGAAAGAAAGGGAGGAAGAAAGAAAAGATGAAGGAATCTACAGAAAAAGGGGATAGAAGGAAGGGAAGGGAAGCAGAGAGGAATGAGATGAGAAGGAGGGAGAGTGAGGACAGACAATGGCAGGAGGGCTGTGAAGAGTGTTTAGGCAGGGCGAATTCAATTTCTATCCTATCTAATTAGCATTTACACCTGAAGGAGAAAATTGCTTGTTATGTGGAATGGAGTAAGCTACCCTCTGATTTTAATTGACTTAGTGTTGTATGTTATTGGTTAATTTATTGCTTCTACAATTTTTTCTCTGCCCCTTGCATTTCATTCAGCCCATTCACTAAGTTCACTCATGTCAGTTTCTATAAGTTAATTCACCTTCATTTTTAAACAGTTAATTTGTAGTTAATCATAGTGAAAATTCATAGACATTATGAGGCACAGTTGCAGTGATGGAGTAATACTTCCTTACTGATTCCTGAAGGCACATGAGTCAAACATTAGTGTATCCCAGAGTGAGATATTTAGTTATTATTCAATTTAAAAAAAACAGCATTAACAATATATTGTATTTTGTCAGTGTTAAGAAATATTTCCTCAGATTTTTAGCGTCTCTGAAATTATCATCCCACAAGGTACACAGCCATGATAATAAGCAGTACTAACTTCTGCATATTCTCTTTCCCAAGAGAGGAGGTTTGCTTATCTATTTATTGAATTAATGAGAAACAAAGTTATGAGGAGTTGGCATTTACTGTTTGGAGGAGCTATAGCCTTTTGCCATCTTCCCATATCTCTAAGTTACAGCTTTAGAATAGGGAGTAAAATAGAATGAAGCAAGAAGAGAAACAGAGACCTGCAAAATATGCTATTGGAATAATCTAGAAGGTAGATGATTGAAGTTTTAGTTATATATAGATTGATTCAAAATGTAGGCAATGGTTGTTTTTCAGGGATTCTAATCTATGGGTTTACATAGATGTTGAAACTTATACTGAATCTCCAAATCAACATGTGTGTTATATTCCCAAGCCTGTAGCCAATCAGGAGAAACTGGAGGTGCTCAACTTGCATGTTTGTAGCTGAGGACAAGTGGGACTTTTTTGTTTCAGGCATCAAACTGTAAGCAAATCTCCTTGTGATTCTTTATTTTGCACTATGGTTTCACATTTTTACACTTTCATTCTCGAGCTTTTGTTGAAAATGTTGCCACATCATTCTGCTTTGTCTCTTAGAACAACTCTGCTGATTGGATAGAGACTTCCAAGACTTCACAAAATCCTGTTGTTTGAAAACAGGCAGTGGCTTCATGGAGAAACACACACACACACAGTTCACAAAATGATCAGACAACTGTAGTATTATGATAAAATCTTCATGGAACACAAGGAATACTTCCACTACAAGCCATTCATTCATGGACTTAAGAATTCAGTACTGTATTCACATCCAGCAATGCCAATACCACAAAGTGTGGAGAGCCTGGAATAAAGGCAGGAAATCCTTAAACAGGACTCCTGATTTATTACAATTCTAAGGTTGCCCCAAAAGTTTATGGTAAACTTCTATTCACTGAGCCATCTCTCCAGTCCTAAACTTGTACTTTAATAATGGCATAACTGGAGAGTCCCAAATCCCATAGTGCATTCTTCATCTTTTATTCATTTAAATGTATAAAATCATCAGAATAAATTAGATTTCATTTCTTCTAACAATTAGAATATGGAAAGACTTTGGTTACGAGTCCAGACAGCATGAAATGCCAAAGCAAATGCCAGATTTGCATAAAATAAGTATTAATGTAAACAATTTATTCTCAATATAGTATATTAGTATGATATTGATACCTAATATACTGTCAATTTGTATAGCACCATTTATTCTGAATCAGCTTTCAAACAGATGAAATTTTCAGTTTTCAGTGGTACTTTATAATTCTTAGTTCTCTTTCAATTTTAGGGCATTGACATCTAGCCTATATATTTAAATAGATTCATACATCCTGAAAATAAAGTATGCCAAAACTTTATTTATATCTATATCTATATCTATATCTATATCTATATCTATATCTATATCTATATCTATATCTATATCTATATCTATATCTATATCTATATATATATATTCCTTAAAATAACTATATCAGAATAAAAATTGAATAGCGATACCATTTTAGTTTTACTGAACAGTCAAACACAAAAAATTTTAAATTAGGTCTAACTTGTAAATTGAATCAAATTTATAAAAGAATTTTGTACTGTATGTCAAAAGTCAAATTCAAGAGAAATTGGCCACCTGTGCAATATTTTCTACAAAGAACACTAGTACTTTGGTTTTAGAAGAATGAGATTTCAAAAGGCCAGATACTGTAATATCAGTATTGCATTAGAAATAGGAAAAGCAAATAGCACCTAGCAGAGCTTGGATTATATTAAAATTTTAAATTATTAGATATAAAAATAAATTGAAATTGGAAAATATTTAAGGGAAAATTATTTCAAAAAATCAAATTTGTGTGAGAAAAATAGGACATATCTGACCATAGTATCTGCTCCCAAGTATATGGAATCTATCTATCTATCTATCTATCTATCTATCTATCTATCTATCTATCTATCATCAATTTCCCTACATGCCTATCTATCCATATCTCTATCCCATCCAATAGTCAACTGTAAATAGAGAAATAAAATCAATCAATCTGAATTGGTTTCAGAATTCCTATTTCTAATTTTCTTCCTTGTTAGGCCAGTGACAAAGGCCTCCAGAGCAAGTGTCTTTAACTATTACATAAAATGGCCAGTTAGCCTTCAGATGCTATTGTTGTGGTATTGTTTTTGTACTTTTCTAAGATGATGTATCCTGTTAAAATGTTCTTTCTATCTGATGTCTTTGAGATTTAATAAGTATGTTTCTATTTCTTGGGGATAGAAGCGATTGTAGGTAGTTATCCAACTGTTCAGTTTGGAACAATTGTTGTTTTCTCTATGACTTCAAATAAATGTAATGGTTTTTATATAGAACATTTTGAACATAATAGCTCCTTTTATTAGTGGCAATTTCTTATATCAAAAAATAGCAAACATTTAATACAAAAAAAGTTACACCTGAGAAAGAAGTTAAAGGAGTGCTATATGGAGTGTACACAATACATTTTTTTTTAGAGAACTAAAACCAAAAATTACTCTAGCATGAATTTTAAACTTACATTCATAAAGAATATTAGCTGGACGTGGGATACACACATCTTCTCCCAGCATTTGAAATGGTGGAAGACGGTGAGGTCAAAGGTGACTAAGGCTGCAGCAAATTTCTGTCTTCAAAACAAGGTAGTAGAGTAAATACAATATAAAATATCTGTGGCACGGAATATGCAATTATTAATGACAAGAAGAATATTTTAATTTTGCATTAATAGTCATCTCTATATTGTAAATTCTTGCAAACTAAATAGAAGCCACATTTATATAGTGCAGTTATATAGGAATTCAAAACTAAATAAAAAATATAAAGTATTTTATATGCACAAGTTACTTATTAAATATTTTGTTCTCATATATTAATAAACCAAACAGCAAATAAATAAATTTCTGTTTGTTCAAAAAGACATAATTTTGTACAATATGAGATTTGCATACTATATGTAAATTAAATAATGTTATTATTGGTGTTTATGAAAGGTTCTCTATTAAAGTAGCTAACTTACTTGGGGTTATAATATAATCACTTTTGTGGCAAAGTATTGTCTAACCTCTGTGAAGCAAGTACACTGTTTTCTAATAACTTGAATTTGAGCAATTCAGTGTTTTCCAATAGTATAACAGTGCTCTGTTATTACACCTACTTTAAGGCAATGCCTTTAGTAGTTTATAAAAATGACCCTTAAACATCTTCTGAATTGTCTGGTTCATCATGTTCTTCATTTGTGCCTTGGGTCTGAGAAAAAAGTAAACCATTAAAATTGTATGGTGAGTTTGCCAGTTCTACAAGACAGACAAGAATTGGGCTTACATTGAATTTTCGTTAAGAGCATGAGAGAATTATTACATTATTGCCTGTATCATCAAACTTTTAAATTCCTGGTTTGGTTTTACAGCTATAAACAAAGTTTTGTTTTGTTTTGTTTTGTTTTGTTTTGTTTTGTTTTGTTTTGTTTTGTTTTTTAAATAACATATCCACATTTAAAGCACTGTTACAGGCCACCTCTATTTGCAGTAAGTTTTCTTGAAATATGAAGAATTTAACTTTTGATTCTTAAATATTTAATATTATGCCTCATTAAAGAAACCAAGCTAGACTCTCATAGATCAGTAGGCCATAAACAAAATATAAATAGTGTTCTTTTTGAAGAATAAGAAGAGATGTAGATATTACAGCTCTGAATGTATTTCTGTACTTTGGTAGATCTCTTTTAATAATTTGTGTCTTTTCTTTATTGTGGACCACAGCATCATCCTCTTTAGAAAGAATAAGTCATAAAATATTAGCGTGAGAATGTTCTATATATTAGAAGAGAAGATAGATATTCAGCTACTTTAAAAAATTTACATCAATACTTGAAAATGACAAAATTTAATATTAAACTGTAGTTATATTATCAACATTAATATTAATATCAGGTAGCATAGCCATTGTCAGAACAGACACCTAAGTACAATTAATGTACCAACAGCACAAAATTAGACATCTTTCTAGAAGGTCTTGTCAGTAATAAGTTGGGGATTACTGACTTCATAAAAATATGAGTAAAATAAAATATAAAATTGAGACATTAATTTTGCAACTTTTTCTGTGCTTTGGGCATTTTAAATGCAATGAAGTAATGGTCAGCATTATCCATTCAATAGCCTTATTCAATCCAAAATACATCTTATTGACTATACATCATGTTGCATTTTATTGTGCTTGTCATGAGAGTAAAATAACCTATTATATATAGGAGTGAAATGTTGAAGAATATCCAGAATGATTCTCAGAGGCACCAATTGCAAGGTGTTGAGGAGGGTAAGAAACAGTGAAATATCCACGTAATAAGTCACATTCCATTCATCATTACCCACCCCATATGAGTGAGGAGAAATCGTTATGTGGATAGGTACAAACTCCCCTGAATTTGCAGATACTGGTTTTAGACTTTGGTTTTACATTAAAATATTAAATGGGAAATGTCCAAAAAGGGAGCCTATTGCTTGCCAAGCCTTTAATTCCCTCCCCACAGACTCAGCTTTGCAGGCTCCAGTTTTAAATACCCATTTGGTTTCTTGTGAGTAGGGGCTCTTCCTTTTTAATTTCTTTAAACAAGCAACTGACTCATTCCTTAATCATGACTATAAAGACACCCTCCATTCTGAAGACATTTGTCTTCCCATCTGGCAAGCAAATGTCTCTGAATTCCTGTCCACAAACATACGGGGAGCACCGCTCCAAGAACATTCTGATCAGAGCTTCCTGCCATGCTTCCCTGTACAGCAGTGCACAAGGCATGTCAGCCTCACATATGCCACTGGGACTGTCATTTCCCCAAGAAAATATGCTACAAGATTTGACACAGAAAAGGAAAATCTCACAAATTGTTCTGCTCTTTTTCATATTCATAGCTGGAATGATTGCTTATCATTTTTGCCTTGCCAGCATGTTTCGTCTTGAGGGATCACAAAATTTAAGTTAAAACAGAAATGAGGCAAAACAATTTTTTTCCTACTCTCTTTCCATGAGATTAAAACATTGGTTCTCATGGGAAACGCTGGACCTAGACAGAGTTAAACACAGTGACTTTCTCAACCTGCTGTTTCCTCTGGTGCTGTAGTGTGGATGACCCAAGCCTGTTTAAATAATGCAGCTGAGCATGCACGGATATTCAATCCTTATTTTTTTCCTCTGTGTAATATACGACCCAGAATAATAGCATGTTATTACTGTTAACTACTTGGAACCTCTAATGGTGAAATTTTAAAGCAGATAGATCACAGGAGAAGAGATTGAGGAAGATGATGTAAGATGGTATTTAAATTCTAGACAAAAGCAATTCTATGTCTATGTTCTCTTCACTTAATGAGAACACAAGTTTTGTTGTTGTTTTTGTTGTTGTTTTTGTTGTTGTTGTTGTTGTTGTTGTTGTTGCTACCCTCAGCTTTCCTCTCCTCTTCTGTGGAGCTCACTCTAAGTGATGTACTAATTCACCCTATAGTGTCTATGAAATGGAAAATGAAAACACAAGTTTCATGGCCAACTGTTGCAGACTTCATGAAAAGATCCATGTGAAGGTATTCTGTGTGTTCTACCTCATTCAAAATCTGAATTTTCAGCTAAGCCATTGTGGCTTTTTAACATCTATGTTCAACCACCTATAACAGGATACTGGAAAAATGGAGTTTTCAGTATCATTTTGTAGAGAGTTGTGGCTTATTAGAACCCAGGTTAGGCTTTATGCATCTCTGGCCTGTAGTTATAAACAAGCAAGCAGTGATGACACTACACATAATGTCTGAACGTTTTAAATCATATTCAGCCACATCGTGGGTATGATGTTGCAAGCTATTTTATGTATGAAAGAAATTTCAGCAAAAGTAGAAAGATCAAGTGATTCTCTTTCCTTTAGAAAGGAAAGAAAATCTGTTCATCATGTGAGTTATATAAAAATAAAGTGTCCTCACGTATAGCTTTATTATAAGCAAGGCTTGTAAGCATCTGACTTTCTCAGTTGTTAAGTGCAGTATAACAAAACCTAAGCTATAGAGTTTGCATTTTAATTAATGAAATATTCCACGAACAATATGGTATTGGTTTAACATCATTCATTTCTTAATTATTTCTTTTAGATCAGAAGACGTACAATGTTTTAAAGGTTTTGTATATTTGTTTGTTTGTTTGTTTGTTTATTTTAGAGTATGAATAAATGAGTCAGTATGTGTGTGTGATAAGAGTGTGTGTGTGGTGTTTATGTGATAGGTACATATATGTATATGAGTGTGATATGTATATGATATGTGTGTGTGTGTGTGTGTGTGTGTGTG
>CACVCL010032397.1:0-17244 GCA_902729485.2 Mus minutoides | reverse complement strand
CCTCCCCTCCCCTCCCATTCCCTTCCCTTCCCTCTTCTCCCCTTCCTTTCTCTTCCCTTTTCCCTCCCACCCTCCTTCTCTCCCTCCTTCCTTCTCTTTTCTTTCTTTCTTTCTTTCTTTCTTTCTTTCTTTCTTTCTTTCTTTCTTTCTTTCTTTCTTTCTTCCTTCCTTCCTTCCTTCCTTCCTTCCTTCCTTCCTTCCTTCCTTCCTTCCTTCTTTTGAGACAGGGTTTCTCTGAATAGCCCTGGCTGTCTTGGAACTCACTTTGTAGACCAGGCTGGACTTGAACTCAGGAATATGCCTCCCAAGTGCTGGGATTAAAGGCGTGTGCCACCACCACCTGGCATCTCCTTTTGTTTTCTTACTTCAGGAAAGTATCTTCAGTACTTAGGACAGGATAGCCTCATAGTTAGAGGCTAAATTGATGTTTACTTGATGAGAAAACCAAACGGCTCTAAGTAAATGGGGACTTGACTGATATAGCTAAAACAAAAGATGCAGAAAGGAAGTCCAAAGCATGCCACCTACTTATTCTATGCCAGTCCAGGGTTGGGTAAAAATGGAGAAAGAGAAGGAGAGAAGAAGAAAGAGATGGAGAGGGCAGGACAGGATAGGCCAATACAGCACAACACTGCACAACACTGCACAACATACCCAGTTTGTCCAGCTGAGAGCCCCTTAGACTTGAGGATCATAACATGTAAACTAGAGCAGGGCCATTCAGGAAAGAGGGGAAATGCTAGTGTTAGGAATTCTTTTCAAATGTGGTTTTATAGATTCTGGTTTTTTTTTCTTAAGTAGAACAGTACAGCCCAGTAGTAATGACTAATTTGGTGCCAGGCAGTTAATACAGAATCAGGAGGAATTTTGTTACCTGAAATCAATGTGTGCTTTTGGAATGCAGCCTGATTTCTATACCTTTCCTGAGAAAGATTTTCCTCACAATTAAATGACCAGGACACAAAAGAGACCCCTCCTCCAATTTAAAACTTTTCATGTTGCTGCAATTTTTCCACATTGAAGGATACCGGATAGATGAAAATATAGTGTGCATTCTTGGCAATACTAATGATCACTCATAAAATGGCTTATATGATCCAATGGCATGATGTTAGGCACAGGCTATACATGTCACATACAACCAACTGGAGAAGCAATTTTACAGGGAGGAGGCCTGTAATATAACCAGAGCAATCTTCAGAAAAGAACCATCCAGTGTTTGAGTGCAGCGTTTCTTTGTGTCGACTCAACTCTCTGATTCCCACATTTAGAGAGCCCTCTCAGCGCAGGACACAAAATACTTGGTTTGTCAAATTATGTGTCTCTCCCCTTCCCTTCCCTTCCCTTCCCTTCCCTTCCCTTCCCTTCCCTTCCCTTCCCTTCCCTTCCCCTCCCTTCCTCTTCCCTCCCCCTCCCTTCCTCTCCCCTCCCTTCTTCTCCCCTCCCTTCCTCCTCTTCACTTCCCTCCCCTCTCCTCCCCTTCACTTCCCTCCCCTCTTCTTTTTCTTTTCTCTTCCTTTTAGGGCCTTTCTTCTTCTTCCTCTCCTGACTCCTCCTGTGTGTTTTCTTTCTTCTATTCCTTTCAAGATCTAGGTCAGTTTTTGAGTGATTGCTTACCTAATGCATTCAAAGGAGATCATTTATTAATCACCTAAATAAAGAAAGAAAAAGAAAAGAACCCAAAAGAAAATAGAAGGAGAGAAGAGACAACACTGGGTATGGGTGCCTAGATTTGTAAGCCCAGAGCTGGGGTAGCAGGAGGAGAGTGAGTTTGAGACATGCTACAGAGTGATCCCCTGTTGAAGAGGAAGAGGAAGAGGAAGAGGAAGAGGAAGAGGAAGAGGAGAAGGAGGAGAGAGGGGGAGGAGGAGGAGAAGAGGAAGGAGGAGAGGGAGGAGGAGGAAGAAGGAGGAGGAGGAGGAGGAGGAGGAGGAGGAGGAGGAGGAGGAGGAGAGGAAGAATCAATCAGAGTTGCAGAACAACAAAACACCATGTCTGCCACTTCTCTAAGCTTTGAACTTGAACATCTAAAGGCTGTCACTGACTGACTATGACCTTTGTAACATCAAAGTCCTTAAATGGTGAACTTTCTTACTAGTCTATAGAGATTCTTCAGTGTTTCACACTAAGAAGTATATTCATTTTTTTCCTTGGTTACTTGCTTTTTTTCATTCTCTCCTCCCTCCTTCCCTCCCCCTTCTTCCTTCCCTCCCTCCTCCTTCCTTCTCTCCCTCATTCTTCCTTCTCTCCCTCCTTCTCTCCCTCCTTCTTCCTTCCCTCCCTCTTTCTTCCTTCCCTCCCTCCTTCTTCCTTCTCTCCCTCCTTCATCCTTCTCTCCCTCCTTCTCTCCCTCCTTCTTCCTTCTCTCCCTCCTTCATCCTTCTCTCCCTCCTTCTTTCTTCTGTCCGTCCTTCATCCCACCTCCCTCTTTTCCTCTTTCTTCATCTTCACTTTTTTTTAAATTGGGAATAAAGAATAACTAATCATTTTCCAAGGAAAGGAGACCCTGGGTGAGCAGTTAGACTCCACCAGCTTAATGATCCAGGCCAGAGCATGGAAAAGGTCACTCAATTCATGTATCAGTGACTGTTAAATCTCTGGATATTGCAGAGGCAGGGGGTGGATCAAAGACATTCTGTGGTTCAGAGAAACCTATATCAAAAATTTCCTATCTGGGGAATCTTGGCAAGTGCAGGAGCTGCTCTGACAGTCAGGTGGAACCATTCGTGAAATGTTAACACTCTGGTCCACAAAGGCACTACTCTAGGGTGTTCGTGGGAACCTCAGGTCTACTCACAAAAAATCAAAACTATGGTGCTAAATCTATGCATGTGAAGAGCCACAGTGCGGTTTTATGATTCACACACTAGTCCTGTTGACCATGGTAGTTCCAATCATTTTCATGCTGCTTCTCCCTTGGTCTATGAACTCAGTAGGCTCAGGTAGATTATAACAAATAAATATCTTGGTGTAACATTTACCTTTGGAGCATTTGGACTTCAAATTAATATTTCCAAAACGGACGTGGTGGCACACACCTTTAATCCCAGTTCGAGGCCAGCCTGGTCTACAAAGTGAGTTCCAGGACAGCCAGAGCTACACAGAGAAACCCTGTCTTGAAATATATATATATGAATGAACGTCACAAGATTGGCAGCGATTTTCTTCTGCTTCTAATTGATCTCGTTCCATGTTAAACCAAAATTTCTTGATTTTCCTTACATTTCCTTTGGGAGTAATATTACATTCCATTGACATGAAGTCAACTGGTAGCCAGTGAAAACCAGAAATCCCAACCATTGGCTCATAGTCATTTCATGTGTGGCAGATACCTAATCTGGGTAAGAGATCTTCATCTTGCCATTACTATATGTGGGTCATATGGTCTACGTGTGTGTATTCTCCTAAACATCTATGTTGAGACCTATTAATCAATGTGATGATAGTAGACATGATCACATTGGGTCCGTGATGTAAGCTCCTATGATTGGCATGGTTGCCTTCAGAGGGCTGCATCATCCTTCTATCGTGTGATAGTAAAACACAGAGGTCTGGCTGTGGTGACAGTGGCTGTGGTGACAGCCCTTCATCAGGCAGGAAGGCTTTTGGTACCCCTACTTTGGACATTGATACCTCCAAACTGTCACAAACACATGCTTGGTACTTTTTTGTTTTTGTTTTGTTTTGTTTTGTTTTGTTTTGTTTTTGAGACAGGGTTTCTCTGTGTAGCCTTGGCTGTCCTGGAACTAACTCTGTAGACCAGGCTGGCCTCGAACTCAGAAATCTGCCTGTCTCTGCCTCCCAAGTGCTGTGATTAAAGGCATGCGCTACCACTGTCCTGCTGCTTGGTACTTGTAAGCCACACAATTTATGGTGTATTGTTATATAGTCTGAATAGTCAGAGGTGTGGGTCAGTGTGGCAGGTGATGCTGAAATCATGAGCTTTGAGGCACCTAGAGAGATGACTTAGTGGGTAAAGTGCTCACTGTGCAGCACGAGAACCTAAGTTCGAATCCTCAGCCTCCTTGTAAAAAGTCAGCATTGAAGAGGCCCAGATAGAAGAATCCTGGAGGCTTGCTGGTCCTCCAGTGTAGATGAATCATGGAGTTCCAGGCTTAGTGAGGAAGTCACCCAGACTCAGAAAAAGAAAGTGACTAAAATAGACATTTGACAATGACTTGTGGTCTCCACACATGTAGCCATGCAGGTACGAAGACACACACACACACACACACACACACACACACGAGAGAGAGAGAGAGAGAGAGAGAGAGAGAGAAGAGGAAGAGAGAGAATTTGTAATGCAGAATGCCAATTTCAACTTGAAAATTGAAGTTCACACCTTTAAAAATAAGTACATCGTGAAACACAGACAATGCCATCACCACCTGTCTTAAGAGGACTGGAAGTAACTTTACAAAGTATTAGAAATCTTAAGTCACAACCATCTGCTTATGATGCTGGGCTGAGTGCAATGTGAGCTGGGGTAAACTTTGCCCCTGTGTCCAAGGGGATTTTAATCTGCAACACACACCATCGATGCAGATAAAAACATATTGTTCTATGGGAAAAAGTCAAAACACTATCTGTAAAAGGGAAATGTCTAATTGGTTATATTTTCAGATGGGTAGTTTGAACAAATTATTGTATCCTAGCTAGGTCACCAGACTCTTTCAGCCACTGCAGATTGTGTGGTGATTTCCCAAACATTCTTTGTATCTGCGAGCTTACTGTCACATCTCTCTGGAGTCTGGTCTTATTGAGCCGATTTTAACCCTTTAGCCCAATGGGCTAATTCAGGTCATCATCCATGTCTCATCTTTGGCATGACTTCCTCCAAAGGACCATTTCATGACCTTTGAAGTCCCGATCACCTGGTCTTCCACCAGCCTCAGTAGCTCTCCCCCTGCTCCACAGACCAGATATGTGTGTCAACTACGCTATGAATCCCCGCTGCTTGCTAACTTCCAGTGGGTTGGGTTATGCTGTTGCACTAACATCTAGCACTGTGCCTGGAAATAAGCAGTTACTGTTAAAGCAAACTGAAGTGAGAATCCGGTTCTGGAAAATTCCTGAGCAGATAAAACCAGCTGAGCGTTGATAACCTCAGTCTTACTTGCAATGCTAACATAAGGAGATGCTGACTTGAATCTTTTCTCTTAGATGCATGTATTAGAGAAAGACCAAACCTAGGCTGAAGCAGAAGGAGCCACGTTGTATCCTTTGTATATAGGGGACTAGCCTCTAGAACATCCAAAGCAGCTGTGACCAATCAGATTTGTCTTCCTTCCACATTCACCCTATAAACGTCTATCACTTGTGGTTTTATTTCCCCTCAGTAGAGCCCAAACTTTCTGCTTTTGTGCTCCTGATTCATGAATAGTTGCTCTCAAATAAACTCTTTAAAATGTCTACTATGTTTCAATTTTTATTTTCAACCATTGATGACAAATACGTTGTCGTGTTAGGGGACTATGTTTCTCAGTGAAGTAGTTGCTCTTTGCATTGACATCTGTGATGACTTATAGAGTATCCTTGTCTAAGCGTTGTGATAGTAGAAATATTCTACCTGCATTCATCCATTTAGCCCAGTCGCTACTACCCATGTGCAATTACTGCAAATATGGCTAGTGAGACTACGGAACTAAATCTTTGATTATGTTTCATTATAATTAATTTAAATATAAGTAGTTCCTGATGGAAAGCCTTATTAGATACAGTCTCAGAAAACTCCCATCAGACTCACAGGCAGTCAAAGTTTTTCAGGACAGGAAGAAAAAGGTTCCATGTGTTTTAATAATGGCCAACAGCTACATGGGGATACTTACATATTAAAGTTCAAAATAATTGAAATTAAATATCAATTAAATATTGGCTTCTGAATCATGCTAGCTACATTTCAACTGTTCAAAGACCAGACTCAGAGAATGGATACTATACTGGTTACCAGAGCAATCATCTCCATCATCAAAGTTCTGATGGCAGACATGTGTTGCCATGAAATAAAAACACAGATGGCAGAAATAAAAACATATATTCCTGTCATGGTACTTGCTTGAGTTCTGTGAGGAAGACTTGGTTAGATAACTGGGGTCATAGTTCTTATGAAAAGCAGATAGCTTTAACTTAGATTCGTCTTACTCAGATAGGACATTGACTCCAAGAACCCAGTTTAACCACGAACCAGGACACTGATGAGATCTAAGTAGCCAATACATCCAGGTCTAAATTGACTCAGGCAGCATCCTCTCCTGAGACGGTATGGGGTCAGCTTCAACATTCAGCACTTAAGTATCTTATTTACTCTCACACAAGTCAGCTAGCAAGGTTAGAGTCACCTCTTGACCCTCTCACTGCCACTGGAGTCTCTGAAGCTAACCTCTTCCTAGGACATCTCTCTTTGCTCCTCATTTGCATACTGCTCTGAGATTGGCCGCTGCTCCTCTTCCCTAGTGATGCAGTTATTGGCAGCAACTCTGGTGTTTGTTACCTCCAGAATGGAGGATAACACCAGAGCTTCTCTGGAAGACCACCCAGAAGCTTCAGCTGGCACAGTGTGGTGCTGTCCATCTGCCGAAAGGCACCAGGCCCTCTGTGCCAGGAACACCTGCGCTCCTTGGTGGTCTTGGCTACCTCATCATTTCCCAGTGACATTCAAGGTGCAGGCCTGAATGCCCATACTGGAAATCGCTGCCGCTGAGATTCTCTTCTCCCTTTAGCAACATAGCAGCAGCAGGGTGCTGATCAGCCAAGAATGGTCCCAGGCAGGGGGTTAAAGTCAGTCTGGGCATTTTCTGAGGAATTTACTTCTGGTTTGACAAAGCCAACTTTTCTGTGTTCTGGGACACAGTGCAAATGCCATCTGTTAAGGTAGGCTTCTGCCACGCAGAGTCGTTTTGGGGAGTGGATATTGAAATTCCTGCTTTTGGAATTTCAGAAAAAGAAATAATGAAAAGCATTTAGTTCCAAGTCTTCCTTTCCTGTTAGGCAGCCTTTTGTTTCTCTGTGTTTTGAAAGTTGACTTTCTCTGCAACTTTTTGACTTTTCCTGAGAACAGTCAAATGGTTCCTCCGTTCACTGGGCCACCTCTGTAAAATTCCGATTTCTCAGTCTTCGGCCAAGGAATGAACTTTGCTGCTCTTTGTTTTACCTCTTCCATTTACTAACCCCCCTTGCCCACTCTACCCGGGTGTTTTAAAACCACAACCATTAAAAATTCTTCAGAAAACACTTAAATACCAACCCCCCCTTCCTAAAAATGTCTTGTCAGATCTCTTCCTCTTGTTTGCTTCAGAACGTGGTGCTTTGATTGTCCATTAGAGAGTTGTTTACATTTCTCCAAAAGCTCCATTTAGTTTCCCTGACAAGGTGGAATAAGTGACTGGCTGTGATGGATAGAGGCACCTGTCCTAATGGCTGCTCACACTGTGCCCACCAGTGCACGTTACATTGATAAATTGACAACAGTTGGAGCATGCTCTGCTAGCAGCGAGAACGAGGCTACCAGGACAAACACAGGCGGTGCGACAGTCTGCTTTAATATTCCTGGGAAAGGTGTACAGCTTCCCACTCTAACACCCTAACAGCTGTGGTGAGGAATCTGGGCGCAGGCGGAATTTCTTTGTTACCTTGACATTACCTCTGCTAGTTAGTCTAGAGTTATAGTCACCGTCTTCCTGTTTAACGGTTTGCAGTCCTTGAGCAGAGGGGCTGTGTTGGAAGCTAGATGGTAAAGATTGTACTTTTGCACTATGAATTTATGGATCTTTTCAATTCCTCCGTTGAAGACTTTGCTTCTCTCCCCAACAAGAGAAAAAGGACAATAGATAGATAGATAGATAGATAGATAGATAGATAGATAGATAGATAGATAGATAGGTAAAATGCTGCCTAGGCAAATGTGGAAGTAGGTTCAGTCAACACCAAGGTGTTCATTATCTGGAATAAGTTGCTTAGAAGATTTTAAATTTCTAGTAATGAAGAGGAAACTAGTTGCCAATGCAACCTGCCCCGATGCAGGGTGAGGATTTAGAAGCTGTTCAGCTCTTCCTCCTCTGTACATTTTCATTTTCTTTTTTTTCCCACTCTGTTGGGTTCTCATTACCCTTAATAAAGCTGGGGGTCCTCAATGGAATCTCCCCGTTTGACAAAAGGCCGACGGAGAGAGATGCAGGTTTAGCTTCTCAGACTGATCCGAGTTCCTGCGTGCCCTTCCTCTCGTATAAGTTGGGAGCGTGGGACAGGATGGTGGGTGGGTGGGTGGGTCTGCTGACACAGCTGGCCGAGAGCTTCCGTGGTGGAGGCGGCAGCAATCTCCAACAGCCCCTCGATTCATCCATTACAAGCTTATCTTAACTGAGGACTAATCTAAAGGAACCAGTGACCACGGAGAAAAAGCTACAACTTAAAACAAAGTCATAAAAAAAGGAGAGGGAAGCAGAGACTAAAACAGCTCCGACCATAACAATGCCTTCCTGAGCCTCGCTTTCAAATGGGCCCTAGTTACTGGTTTTATGATAAGACTTTGTGATTTGCATGGGTAATGAAGCAATTAGCAGCCATCATATATAAAGCATGCTGGTCCTTCATTAGACACCAAACTGGAACGGCATACGGTAAGACATTAGTGTGGTTAGCTTGGTCCCTTTGACTTGGTAAGGAGTTGTGTTGCAAGCTTGGTTGCTGTTCGAATCACCTGGCATTAGCAGGCTAGACTGTGGTTAGTTGATGTGAAATTCTGACTGGCTGGCAGTCGCCTCCACGCCCCAGCCCCTAACTGCTACTAAATTTCATTTCAAGTTATAATTGTTGACATTGGAAACAGCTACTCGGATCAGAACAACAAAGCAACAATTATACAGGATCTGGTGTTTCTCATGCAAATTACAGCAATAAAATACAGGAAAATCTAGCCCACTTACAGACCAGTTTTTGTCTGTGGAGAATGCATTCTGAAGTATTTGGTTAACTAAATTAAAATGTAAATCTTGGCTGGATTTTCTTCTTAGGTAGTGATATGAAACAGTTTCTAAAAGTCAAAACAAGAAGAAGGAGGAGGAGAAAGAGGAAGAAGAGGAGGAGAAAGAGAAAGAAGAGAAGCAACAGCAGCTGCTGCTTAAGGGACCATGTTCAAAACAACTTACAGAGATATATTGTTTAATGAATTGAGTCAGAAAGGTATAAAACTATAATATGAGATATTTTAAACCACTGTTCAAATAGGAAAGACAGAGAAGAGAGCACGGCTGATGTATTTACCGTTTATATTTTTGCTTATAAAGGAGCCTGAGAGCTTTGGACACAGTAATAGAGTCCCTTGTGTGTCTAGGAGTCAAGCCATCTTGCCCTTATTCTCTGATGTTATGGTATGTACAATGAAACGGGTAACTAAAGGAGGTTAGTGAGCATTAAAGCTGGCTTCTTTTACTTTACCAGAATTACTCTCCTTCCTGTCTTTGTCTCTACACACACACACACACACACACACACACACACACACACAGACACACCCCAAGCTGGGTGCAAGTGTCAGAGACAGAGGGTCAATAGAAAGCAGCAGTCATGATGTCCCTAACACCAAGGAGATGCAAGTGCAGCCTGGCTGTGGAGAAAAGGCATGCTCTTCCAATCATTGCAGCAACTGCTTTAAGAAAAACAAAAGGAAACAAAACAAGGCAGGAGTTCTCTCTGAGTTGGAAAGGGAGTTGGCTAAGCCAGGTCTTCATCAGCCCTACAAAAGACCAATCAAAGAAACGGGAAAACCCTAAACTTCCAATCACACCCTTGGCTGGAATTCAGTTAAGAATGCATCTACTTTGAAAGTCATACCTCTGCCTTTGACCACAAGTAAAACTGACCCATATAAAGCCACGACACTGCAGGATACTGACGTTTAATTTATGTATTTAATTTTTTTATCATATAAAGAAAAAAATGGAATGATCTCATCTCATTTCTAACAGATCTGATCTTTAAAAGGCAATAATTTCACAAACGCACTTTTACACTAAGAGGCTAAGAGCTCTGTTCTCATAAGCATGGAGCAACGCTGTGTGGGCAGTCACTGACTTATAGCACATCCTCACAGTCGCTGCAAGATAACCAAGAGTAATGGCTTTTGATAATCAGGCCACACTATTAATATAACATGAACCACAAGCGCTTTTGTACTGTGGCTCCGGTTAAACTAGCAAATCTCATTGGAATATAAAGAAGGGATAGGGGAGTCATGTTCTCTTTCTGTTACTCTGCAGTGAAAAGTAAGCCCCCAGGCGGTGTCCGGCACGGCTCACGGCTCGGGGAGCACACAGCAATGTTTCCCTTTAGAACCTCTGGTCCTTTCTGCTCACTTTCAGTTCCACCTCTCCTGGCTAGGTCAGAATTTAGGTCCCTGAAAGGCAGCAGCAGATGGATTTCAAATGGCGGTTCTGTTAGCTGGGGGGAAAGCTGATGGAACCTGTGGAGGTCCAGAGCAAGCTGGCTGGGAGCTGGGCTCTTGCTGGCAGCTGACTGGTGAAATATAGCAGGGTGTGAAGGGACTCATTCCAGCTGATGTGAGCAAGGGGGAAAGCTGCCGCTTTGTCGTAAATGTAAATGTGAAAGGAAATACGAGGGACTCACTTCTGGTGGTAAGAGTCAGAGGCAACATAATCATAACAAGTAGGACCAGGCTTAAGCGTGTCACGATGCTGTTTATGCGTAGGGTGACATTTACTGGAACTTTTCTCTAAAAGGCAATGGTTTCCTCCTATTTTAACAAGCCAGAGACCGTGATGAAGTTATCTTTGGATATATGATGTATATCTCTGCCATCCAACTCTCCATTTCCTAGGACATGTGTACTGGGAGTGAATTATGTATTGGGCCTCAGTGCCTGGGCTATTTCTGTACATTTGAGAAAACATATGGGTGTTGAGTAAAAAAAAAAAAAAAAAAAAAAAAAAAAAAGCACATTTCCTGAATCTCACTATGAGGATAAAAGGTAGGTGAAAGAAACTGAGGCTAAAGGCACATCTTTGAAGACAGAATAAGGCAAATTAGAAGTGGAACACAGACATCCCAGGAGTCATAGCTGAAGACGAGAATGAATACCCACAGTGCTTCAGCTATGATGCACTTGTAACCTTGACCATGGATTGCCTTAGTCATGTCAGTCATTCATGCACTAAACATTTGTTGACCCCTGACTGCAGGCCAGTGAGTAGAGCAGCCTTAGAAGGACACACAGACAGATCTTCAGAAAAATTGAAATCTGGTAGGAAAGAAGAGGCATGCACATAATTAATTATAAAACTTGATAAGTCATGATTAGTAGGCTCTGTTTGTGCTGTCACGGAAGGGTTAGCCAGAGCAATGCGGAATTAATAACAGGGCTTTGATGCATTGAATCCAAGCCTCTATGATTTAGTTTTGTGTCCGTGTTTTATCTTTCCTCCTATGTTGTAAATTAGCTTGGATTAGTCACCATGTCTAGTTTATATTCATATAATGATGTATTGAATGTACCTGGTCTGTAGATGCTTTACATAAGTGGAAAACAAATATTGATTTTTTACTGTGTTTCAATAATTTTTTCTTACTTTTGTGGCACCCCCTGAAGCAGGTCACACTATCACCATCTACAGAGGACATTTGAGGCACAGAAGGGTGACAATCTTGTCCCAAATCACAGCTGTTATGTGGAGAAACTTCACTGGATTCTAGCACCTTGGTCTGGCTGCGGAGACACTCTTCACCCCGTACCCGCTGCCTCTGGTCAATAAATGTTGTCTGAATGCTGACTAAGCTAGGAAGAGTCTCAGCACATATATTGCCATTTTTGTTTATGACTGTAGAATTTCTTAGGAATGCTTAGCTCAGGTAATGAAACAAAAAACCATCAGGGTGCATAAAAATCTGTTGATGATTAAATTTTTATTTATCTCCACTAGCAAGACAAGCAATTGTCCCCAGTACATTTGTTCTGCAGATAGCCTTGAGCTGTGTGGATCAGCAAGGACAGCCTTGACTGACGCCACTACTTCTTTGAAAATACTTTTTACTGTTTAGTGGGTACACACTGTCATTACTCTCAGCGTCAGGTCTCCTGTTTATCCCTGCGTTATCATCCCACAGTGTAAGTGGGCATTTGAAGGAATGTGTTTACAAGAGAGGAACAGAAAGAAGTTGACTCGGAAATCTTGTTAGAAGACTGAAAACCTTCTTCCTGTCCAACATCAACAAATAACGGGTCTCTAGCCAAGTCAGTGTTTGGACCATGGATGAAATGATACAATATACCTTGCTGTTTTGCTTTGTAAGCAATAGTGTCCAAGTTTAAAAAGTTACACACTATGAACTGGTTTTAGCTTGGAGTCTCAAGAGGAACTAAAAATGAGTAGTATTTAAGGGAGATAAAAGCAACACTTTCCTTGATAGGTATTAATTTCCACATGGCAACAGTGGTGTGATAAAATACTAATAACTATGTCACTGTCTTGTGAAGACAAAAAGAAAAAAAATCCTGTCCCTTCTGTAAATATTTCTTTCTGGTTTAGAAAGCAAATCAAAGGTTAGAGCTAAATCCCTGTGGGAGAACATTTGCTCAGCCTATGTGAGCCCTGGATTGAATCTCTGGCACTGATGTAAAGAAGAAATCATCTAATAATTCCCATTTTCCCAGATTTTGCCAAATTATGACATCAGTCCCAATTATAGTTCCATGTGAGCCATTTTGAAAATGGACTTACTTTGTTTTTACAGTTGGCATTCACTTATCCACTCATTGTCAACTGATTTCCTGTTACATAAAGAAATACGAACTCCATTTACCTTTGGGCTCTATTTCCCACCTGGTAGGGAGTGGGAACAGCCCTAACAGCAACGTTTTTCATAGTATTCTATTCAGTAACCAAAATGGTATGTAGCATGTTTATTTTAAATTAAAGCAAATTAATGATTTTGGGGAATTTCATTATATCCCTTGAGATAATTAGAAATATAAAATAAACACACTAGAGAAGAAAGTTGGCCTTTTTATTTGTGTGGATGTGAGGCATGCATATGTGTGTGTGTGTGTGTGTGTGTGTGTGTATATGCACATGTGTGAATGTTTACTTGGCAGTGAAGATAAGAATCATATGCATCTAATACATCTGCAGGAAAGGGACAACATTTTAAACATTTTAAGGCTTTCAAAATGTTATATTTAACTAAAACTCCATTTTTCATAGAGTGAGTTAATGATAAAGCACACTTGAGTTCATTCAACTTTCAGATTTGAGTCACGATGACAAAAGTTAGCTCTGTGTTCGTAATTGCATTAAAAATAATTCAATAAAACAAAACCTGTTACTTCATTTAATATAAATAAATTTGTAATTTAATTAAGTTTAAATATTAATAATAAAGAATAAAAGACAGAATGAGATATAGCACAGTTGACTACAGGAATCCTGGTGAAGATAAGAATCTCAATTTTTTTCTTTCTTTCCTTCAAACTGAAACAGCAGTTATCTTTCTATAATTCTCTGTTCTCACTTTAAAGAGAGGAAATGTGTATAGAAATGGCAAGAAACATCCTCTGTTCTATATCTTATGGTAAGCAAAGTATTAGACTTGGGGATTTTTATATTTCCTTCTTTACCACTGTGTCTCAACCTATGCACTACTATGTTCTGCTAAAGTGCTGTTTGGTTGCATAAATGGTTCCAGTGCCAGATTTTGTAGGAGCAGACTAACCCACCTGTGAGAAAGGTCAGCGTGAAAAAGAGAAAGAAAGAGAAAGACTAAATAATTCATTCGCCAGTGTTAAGTCATGGGGCATAGCTGCACTCCCAGTAATTAGCAGGAGGACTTGAACTCAGAATCAACCATTGCTACCAAGCAAGAACTTCTCAGGCACAATCAGACAAAACCTCACACAAAACCCAATGATAGTACTCCTCCCAAATCTATGAAATGATAGTGAACATGCTATCTATCATAAAGCAGTAGTACCACAAATCAATAGAGTGGACCATGTATACCGGAATGAGAGTCAGAATGTAGTATCAACATTGTTTAGGAAGGATGAAAAACATGACCTTATACTGAAATTAAGAAAGTGAGAAAAATAGGTATTAATCTCTAAGCTAACAGTTTAAAATAAAAATAAAATACCAATAAACTGATAGAAAGAAAATGGGATATTTAAAACTATTTAATTTTTTTAATTTTTAGAATTTATAGAAAACATGAAGAACAAGTAGCAAAATGAGAGTTTGGAAACTTCAGCTGTGACTAATTACATTCACTAAACAGTCAACCCAAGAATACATCGTTCAGTGGCAGAAAAGACAAAAACTGTGTGTTGTTTACCTGCGATGCAATCAGATAGTAAATGGATGGATACAGGAAGACAGACTCTAACCAGAAGTGTGGCTCCCTCTATTATATCAAAGGAGAATGCTAGATTCGATCATTTCAAAAGGTTTTACATGCATGCGCGCACACACACACACACACACACACACACACACATTCCAAATGGAAATTTGTGAGTATCTAACAGCCACCTCTATTTACACAAGTGAGAGTGAAAAGAGAAAAATGTGTAAATGCATGTGTTTATAAGCACAGGGAGAGGCCATAGCCAGTTCCTGGTTAGGTAATAAGCCAGACAAAAGTTAATACAGGCATAGATTCTGGAATCTTATGACACAGTGTTTTCAAGTGGACATGAAGGACTTACCAATATTAACTGCATGCTCGACCCTCAAACAAGCCTCAAACTTTGCTGCATTAGAAAGTCATCTTTAAAGAAACCTAATAAATTCAAATATATTTATAAACACATTATATTAGATTACAATGCAGAAAGTACATAGATAAGTAAGTTTTATGTAAGAAAACAAGAAATTATCAGCAAATTAGGAATTATTTTCTCCAAGTCTCTTGTGTCAAAGGGTGGTCTAGAAGTTGTTATATAGCCAAAGATGACCTTGGATTTTTGACCTTCCCTTTTCTTCTTGAGCACCAGTGGCTTTGTGCTTTGGAACAGTATGCTGGTTTGGTGAGGTAGGGATCATAGCCTGGGGCCTCATGAATACTGATCAAAAATTCTACCAACTGATCACATTCTCAGTCCTAGGAAAATATTGTAACTAAATGAAATAAAAACCTCACCACAACTGAAAAGAAATTAGATAAAATACTAAATACAAAATCATAAAATAGTTCACCAAAAAGAAAGAAGGAAAGAAAAAAAGCGCATAAGAAATAACCGGGGAAATATGAACATGGTTTTCTTTTGCAAAGTCTCTTTAAGTTGATTGAATGATACAAAGAAGAGAAACAAATAGCTAGTCTCCAACTAAAAACTGAGACATCACTACAGACCATAGGAAACTTAAAATGCTACTGAAAGAATAATAGGAGTGGCTATGGCAGAAAAGAAACATCCAAGTACAACTGATTAATCTCTAGAACATACACCTCCAAGCTCATATAGGAGAGAAGAACTCCAACAGTTCCTCTACAAAAACCCTTCCCACAGAAACTTTTTAAAGCCAAGGTGGCTTCATTACAAAATTATTCCCAATGTTTAAATAAAACTACGCCAGTTCCATATAAATCTTCTCAAGGCAAAGAAGAGAATATACTTTATAATTCAACCTAAAGGCTGTCATGTCCTTGCTGGTAAGACTCCCTAGGATGGTTTCACAGAAGGATAGATTTGGGTCAATTTCTCACACAAACATTAGCTGCAAAAATCTTAAACGAAACAGTAAGAGGTAGACTCTAGGGATGTATCAAATTGGTAGACATCATAAATGTGTCTACGTTGTTCAGGAATGTGAAGTTTCTATCACATGAAAGGGTTAATCAATGGGCTGGAGAGTTAGTTGGCTTAGTGGTCAAGAACACTTGATGCTCCTTGTCTAGTTCTCACCCCCCACAGATCGCATCTACCTCATCAACACCTGTAACTACTATTCCATGGTCTTGACATCCTCTTCTGGACTCCAGGGCTTCTGCATGTGCATAGTGCACATAAGTTCAGGCATAAAAGTAAATAAAAAGTAAATCAAAATATATTTTAAAGTTTGATCAGTGCATTACCCATATTAATAAAAGAAAGGAGAAAAATCATATTGTTTTTTCAAAGAATGAAAGCAAAGACAGTTGAAGAAACTTTAACATTCAAGACTGTGAAGTTGTCCTTTATAATCTAAACAGAGGGGATTTTTTGTCATTTGGTGCAAGTCATTTAAAGAAATTGTTGGCTGCCAAGTTATTTAGAATTTATTAATAATACTGCTGATCAACCGGAATATTTCTGAACAATTATAAAGTATCAGAGATTTGTAGTGAATATTTAACATGGATTGATGTGCATCTAAGCTAGTTATTAATACTCAGAATTGCTACCTTCATCATTCCTACTTCGCCTAGAAAACTTTAAAAACTGCTTAACAGAATATTCCCTTCTTGTTTTTTATTCAATAAAAACATCTGCCAGGACACATTCCATGTGCTTTGAAGATGTATTTGTGATCATAAGTGTGCGTGTTCTTAATTAAATGCTCAAGAATTATACAAAGTTGATGTTTGCATCAATGACTGAGAAATCAAACCAAACCACTGGCCCTCATATATAACGCAGAATTGGAAGGATGGGAGAAATATAATTCATATATAACGCAGAATTGAAAGGATGGGAGAAATATAATTTGAAGTGATGGGGGCCTCAAACACAGATTTAGGATAGGTTGTTGCTTGTATTTCAGACTCTATTCTGAGAAGCATAAACTGCACTATTGAAACTGAGTATTACTTAAAGAACCACTAATATGTAAAACGAGGTGTAACAAAAGAACTACTTCGAAAACCAAAGTTCTGAAAGCATTCTTTACTCTTACAGACTTTAGTTTTTGAGGCAGGGTCTCATTATGTAACCGTGATTGACCTCATTCACCTGCTCCATCTAGACTAAATGCGAGCACATGAGAAGCCTCCCAACTCAGCCATTTAAGTTCTAGGATTATAAATGTAAACCACCACATTTGGCTGGTAATCAGAATTAGAAACTGGGCAACTATACCAAGAAAAACATTGCTAAAATATTCACCAGGGCCAACGTTCTTAGACTTTGCAGTAGAACACAGGACTTAAAATTTCTTGAAATCAAATTCCACTGTGTGTAGAGCATACCATTCTCTGGAGATACTGGCATATTTGTCAAATATGTTACCAAATTTGAGATGAGCAAAGGACAAGTTTTTT
>CACVCL010032394.1:0-17279 GCA_902729485.2 Mus minutoides | reverse complement strand
CATCAGTGGGAAGAGAGGCCCCTTGGTTATGCAGACTTTTTATGCCCCAATACAGGGGAACGCCGGGGCCAGGGGGTGGGAGCGGGTGGGTAGGGTAGCAGGGCCGGGAGGGGGGAGGATATAGGGAACTTTCTGGATAACACTTGAAATGTAAATGAAGAAAATATCTAATAAAAGTTGAAAAAAATACTATATAGATGTCGATTTTCTCTCAGATTAACCTGTATGGATATGTATGAGTAACTTTCATGCATTTTATAATGTTTACACTAGCACTGCTTATAAAAGCCACAAATTGACAACGACTCAGATACCCATCATACATGGATAAATAAACTCGGTTTTATTTCAATATGAAATGCTACCCATCAGCGGCAACCAGCAACCTATGATTGCGTGCAATGAGACGGGAAAAGACCATCAACATTAGAATAAACAGAGATACATTCAAAGGAATGAATATACCCTGATTTCATTCATTTAAAGTTCAAAACCACACAAAATCAATCTACATATTGAGCAGTCAGTCTTGCTGTGACTTAGTGAGTGGGAAAGAGAACAGAAAGAGCTTTGGGGCTGGGTCTGTACTGCTCTTGGGCTTTGGGGGCTGGGTCTGTACTGCTCTTGGGCTTTGGGGCTGGGTCTGTACTGCTCTTGGGCTTTGGGGCTGGGTCTGTACTGCTCTTGGGCTTTGGGGCTGGGTCTGTACTGCTCTCGGTCTGTCTACTGGTTACTGGGTGTGTGTTCGGTTTGTGTGGTTTGCCAGGGTCTAGCCTCAAAATATGTCTGTGTGTAATCGATATTTCAGTAAAAATGTCTGAAACTCATTTTATCTAAGAGAAAAGGATACAGATAAGACAGTCGTTATTTATTGGTCATTGAAATAGCGGCCTTCTAATTTTTTTTTTTTTTGGTTTGGTTTTTTGAGACAGGGTTTCTCTGTGTTCCCCTGGATGTCCTGGAACTCACTCTGTAGACCAGGCTGGCCTCGAACTCAGAAATCCACCTGCCTCTGCCTCCCGAGCGCTGGGATTAAAGGCGTGCGCCACCACACCTACTATTTTTTTGGGAGATGAAAGGAGCCTCAGCTTCGGTGCTGAGGTTGACAGTGGGAAGGTAGAGTGAGACTCTACTGCTGAGTGCTTTGATTACTGCCAAAGCAGATGGGCGAGGCCGGACAGTGACACATGATGAACAACCCTAACAGGGCAATCCCCAGACTCCCATGGGAGAGGCAGGACAGAGACGCACAACCAGGCCAGGTGAATCCCCACTCTCTCTGTTGCTTTCGTTCTTACATTTTCACCAAGCCACACAACAAAGCTACAGAGTTAATTCTACACACTAGAAAACTGACACTCCTGAGTGGTTTATCGACCAGGTCAAGATGAGAGAGAAGCGCATTAATTTACCATGGTTGGTATAACAAATTGCTACAAATTGATTAGCTTAAATAATAGAAAATTTCTCTCTCACGGTCCTAGAAGCCATATGCCCACTATCAAGATGTCAGCAAGCCTGCACTCCATCAAAATATCTTAGAGAAAAGGCTTGCTCTTCATTTCATATTGCTCTACCTTCAGCTCCTCTGGCCTCCAGATCTCTCAGATCTCCAGATCTGTCCAGGCTGTTATACTGACACTGGTTGGATTTAGGGCTCAAATAGAAATGTAGGATGATTGTGTCTTAAGATCCTCAGCCATGTCTGCAAAGACATTTTTTTTTAAATAACATTACTCCCATAGTTTCTAACCTTTAAGATAGGAATTGTCCTACTAAAACGAAAGCTAGATTTTAAGTAACCTTATTCATATTGCTGTGGAAGACACCGTCCCAATCACTACAGAGAATAGAAAAGCGAGACAAATGAAAACCACAGATCTGCTACTATGTCAATAGTACAAGTTTCTTCCTTTTAGTAAATAGTTACCACTGTGTTTTTTTTTTAGAAAATCATCTAGGGAAACTTCCTGAGATGCCCCAAACACATCTTAAATACACCAGGGTACAGCAATGAAAGGAAATGATACAGGAATGTGCTACCTATCTTTCCTGCTTCTAGTAAGAGTTGACACTATGTAGCCCAAGCCTACCCTGCTAGTGTCCCCTGTGAGCCACTGCTGTATTGGCTTAACAGCTCACAGAACCCTTTTCTTCAAGCAGTCGCCTTTGGCCAGACGGAAGCCTGTGGCACAACCCGTATTCTCTCACCTCCTGTCAGAACCAACATTTGATAAAAGGTAGCAAAGGTGACACCTTGCTACAAAGACCAACTCCATAATGTAGTACATAGGCAGAGCTCCCCGTAAGACCATCCCAAAGCCATGCAAGCAGCAAGCAGCATCCTTAATAAGTTTCTTTATACCTCTTTTGCATCTACTTGTTCCTTTTATCTTGATCCTTATTTTCTCCCAAAATTACCTCTTTAAGAATCCCCACCTCACTGTCTGCTTCTTGGAAGACTAAGATGATGCTCATATTGACAACAGCCTGTCCTTCCTTCCAGGCCTTGCTGTGTAGAGCCCTTAATTTGTCTGCAGCTGTGTGTATGTGACAATTTTACTGACAAGATCAACTAGGAAGTTTAATACTCACGTCCTGACCCTCAGTGTTTCACTGTCAGATTTATGAAAACCCAGCTTGGGAGATCAACATCCCTAACATGAGCAACTGAAGTCTTTGATTCCTGGACTCGTGGTCATCTATGCACACGATGGATAGAACACTTACTTTAGTGCTGGAGAAGAAATGATCAGTTCATTCATCCAAAGAAATGTGATTCATTTCCCTAAAATGTGATCCTGGCTTCCTAATTACACTTCTCAGAAGGAAGCTAGAATTTAGAAGCTTTTGACATTTAGTTCTATGAGCCAAGTGAGCTATTAATCTGGTTGGAGTGTTGACCAGACAGTTTGGTTAAAAGTGAATCAATAACTGAATTGCTAATGGATTACAAAATCATCAACATCAGCTCCTTTAAAGGCAGCCTTTTTTATTTTTATTTTTAAGGCAGACACAGAATTGAAAGGTATTTATTGCCACAAAAATATTCTTGGAGTAAAACAAGACTGTCTGTAAACTTGACATGCTTATAAAGACATTAAGAAAGCCTTTGGTGGCCCATAATCAAAGTGAGGGAGTGAATGTCCCAAGGAGAAGAGTGCCTGGTGCTGTATTGAGCGTGATCTTATCTCTGACTTGAGTTCAGACCAGTGGAGCAAGGCTAATTGCCATCAAGGCTTGCACCTAAAAACAAATACTTCCAACCCAAAGTGGGGTGCAGCCCTGGGAGTAGGAGGGGTTTATGATCCTCCTTCCCACCTCCTTCTGGAACCTCTCATGTGAACCCGGCCCACTGACTTTGTTCCTTTCTGAAGCCTGCTCTAGTACTAACTTTCCATAAGCCTTAACTCCATTCTTGCTGGTGTTATTTCTTAGCTCTGTTCCCAGGAAGGGAATCCTACTGGCCTCAATTACCTCTGTGTGTCTGGCTGTACTTTTACAGCCAGATTTTCTACTCAGTGACTTGGATTAGGCGCCCACCATCTCCAATCTTATCATCTAGGATCTGATAGAGGAGGAGGTTGAGGGAGAAAGTGACTTGTTACAAAAGACATCTGCCTTCCTCACAGAGATGTGACAGGGACAGGCACAGTGACGGGCTTGTGTGGTAATAGCACTCCAACTTCTGTATTGTGGGCTGCTCATCCCACGGTGGTGGGAAGAGGCCTTGGGGGGAGAAGAGTTTGTTCATCTCCGAAAAATCTGAAAGGATAAACAAGTCATGATTTCACATCCTTGGGAGCTTAGAGGGATGAGGCCTCTTACATCCCCATTGTGGCTTAGGAAAATCCCACCCAGGCTCACACCAACCCTACAAGTAGAATGTAATGGGTCCTACATACTTTCAAGCCTGCTCATAGTTTATATTATCTACTTTTCTTTCTGAAACAAAGATACTTGGGGAGTTGCTTGAGGGTAGTCTTAGGAAAAGTGTCCAGGGAAAGTGTAACAGCTAGAGGGGGTCTGTCAGCAGCTGCCCCTGGCATGGCAGAAGACCAAGAGGAGGGCAGGGCTGTGCCCCTCAAAAAGCCCTCCCCCAGTGACCTACTCTGCCAGATGACTCCTGTCTGTCTCCCAAACAGGACAATCTAGAGAACCACATGAGCCAGTGGGAGACATTTTATATTCACACCGTGACATGGTGGTTGATCGCACCCTTCCTACAGACTCTCTTATACCTGCAGACTCTTCCTCATCTGGAGTAGTCAGGGGAGGGAAACGGATGTGGCCGGTAGTCTCCCCTCTTCCCTGCTAAATGTTAAAAGTTGAATCTCCCCTTCCTAGAATTAAGAACAAAGCACACATTGAAAGAGTTAAAGAGATCATGTGTGAAGCTGATTCCAAAGGATGGACCCAAAGACTGCGGCTGCCAGGGATCCATCCCACAATCAGCCACCAAACATAGACACTATAGCATATGCCAGCAAGATAGTGCTGAAAGGGCCCGGATATAGCTGTCTGGGGGAAACTATACCAATGCCTGGCAAACATGGAGGTGGAAGCTCACAGTCAGCTATTAGATGGAACACAGGGTTCCCAAGGAAGAAGGAGCTAGAGAAAGTACCCAAGGAACTGAAGGGGTCTTCAACCCTCTAGGTGGAAGAATAACCATGATCTAACTAGTACCCCCTGAGCTCATGTCTCTAGCTGCATATATAGAAGAGGATGGCCTAGTTGGCCATCAGTGGGAAGAGAGTCCCCTTGGTCATGCAGACTTTATATGCCCCAATACAGGGGAACGCCAGGGCCAAGAAATGGGAGCGGATGGGTAGGGGAGCAGGGCCGGGAGGGGGGGAGGGTATAGGGAACTTTCTGGATAACACTTGAAATGTAAATGAAGAAAATATCTAATAAAAGTTGAAATAAATAAATAAATAAATAAATAAATAAAGTTGAATCTCTACTCAGCAGCCAGATGCATTAGCTGGGTCAAACCATTCCTTTAATTAAAACTCTCTAAAGGCTTTTTATCTTACTTAGAATTAGAGCCAAAGTCCTCTGTTGTGGCATAGAACATATTTTGTAACTGGATCCTTCTCCCTAAAGACCCACATATCATCCCTTTAAACCAAGCTCTCCAGAAGGTCATCCCTCTGTGCTTCTAGCCATTTTCTCTCCTGCTTGAGTTATATTGTGGTTCCTGAAGGCACCGCTATCCATCCTTCCTTGTTCTCCATCTCTATTAAGAACAGGAGTTTTATGTTGTCACCCATATTCTCAGTGCTCAAAACAGTGTCTGTCACTTGCCTGTTGACTGAATGCTGGAGTCAGTAGATGTTGGGAGATGCAGATGAGGAAAAGTAATTTTTTCTTTAATCACTCAACATAAGGCTCATGGCTGACATACCTATAACAAAACACAGACTAGTGCGAGGAAAATATATGACATATTGTTTAAGTTTTACCTGACATGGAAAATTTCAGAGATGAAGACCAGAGCAAAGGGGAAAAACTGTGGTGAAGAGTTCTCAGAAAAAGGGGGATAAGCCACCACAACAAGCTGGGGGGACTCAGTGCACTTTTCCAAACCTTCTTGACTTAAATTTTCATTTCTTTCTTCTAGGTGAAGCAGGGTACCTTGTACTTGAGGATCTTCTGAAGTACTTTCTGGGGAAGAAGGCAGAGGATTTTCTCAAGCATTAAGATGGAGGCATGAGCAGAGAAGACCTCTCAGTTCCTGCTGTCTTCTCAGTTTCTAGTGTGCTGTATTTAGGGGTACAGTGTAGCTCCAGAAGGAAAAGCTTGTTTGTTTTATGGTAACCATGGTAGGGAAGGTCTGTTTGCAGAATCCACTTTTCTCCTTTGTTCTCCTTCTCTTCTATTCAGAACTGAGCATCAGGGAAACTTTTTCAGAAATGCCCTCACAGATGTCCATAGGCATCTCCTAGGTGATTCCAAATCTTGTAACATTGGCCAGGAAGATGGGCCATCACAGGCCTTCTTCCATTGTAGAAATCAGAGAAGATGATTACCTTCTATCCTCCTTAAGCCAGGCCCAATTTACCAGATCCCATCTGGGGACCAGGGTCCAGTGAACTAAGGGTCCCCAGTCCTCACAAAAACAGGGCATCATGGTAAGCACCATGGCCAGTCTCCTGTTGCTGTTCCTATGCAGCATTCTGGGAGCTTCAGATGAACTTCTTCACCCTTCTGCTGAACAGAGCCAGGATAGGTTGGTAGAACTTGCAACTAAGAATGTGCACTAGAAAAAGAGGCATTTCCAGTCCCCCAGAAAAGACAGCCATGTTTTTCCTTCTTTTCATTGTTGGAAATTGCCTAATCAGCCTGTCAGTTTGTTTCAAACACCGTTTTCCATGTTTACAAGAGATATCTGTAACAGAATCAGGAGTGTTAATCCATCATATTCTTGGCCTACCTTAACAAGAACAATGACCATATTAGATTAGCTCCCTCACAGATAAATCAGCGTCATTCTGCTCTATAGTCTCAGGCAATAGTAGAGCAGAGCTTAGAATGCTACTTAGCAGTCCATGTACACTCGTGGGAGCCCATGATAGACACACTAGACAGGCCTAACTTCCACGTGGAATGAAAGACCAAGTCATGAGACGCCTCTACAAACAGTATCTCATCTTGTGTGGTGAATATAGCAAGAGTCCCTCTTAAGCACGTCTCTTAAATGGCATCTCTTAAATGGCATCTCTTAAATGGCATCTCTTAAATGGCATCTCTTAAATGGCATCTTGGTGTCTGTCTGTAATGACGCTTAGTCCTTTTACAAGGTCTCAGAAAAGACTTTGTTTTCTGGTCTCAATGACTCTGCTTTTCCTGAATTACTGAGAATTTTAAATTTTGGATTCTATGAATCACTCAAATTCATCATTCTCAAAGCTAAATAATTGACATTTTGAACAAATCTTTCCATGTCATATTGTCTTATGTACCATGAGATATTCATCATTCCCGACCTCCACCCACAAAAAGGAAAGAAACATCTACAGTGTAAATGTCTCAGAATGATTTCCCTCTCCCCACTCCAGTGGATGGCACCTAAAGCTGACCACATTCCCTTTTGCTTGGGCTGTTAGGAAGCTCAGGGACAAATTTGATTAAATGCGTTCAGAAACTATACAGGACTTCAGTCTATGAATATAGAGCTTCAGCCTGCACAGCCTTGGTAAAAATAAAAATATATAAAAATAAAAATAAAAATAAAAATAAAAATAAAGGAGGAGTTACAGTGGATCTTTAATCAGTCACATTTCATACCATCTCTACAGGATATCTAAACCCTCTTTATTGTCTTTTATTTCTTTGTCTATATTTTGTTCTATATTTTTCCACATGTTACATGCAACTTGCAAGATGCTTTAAGATTTAATATTTTTTAAACAAATTGAAGTCCAAGTAAACAAGATTATTTGGGTAGTGATGGTGATTGTAGATGGTTCCTTTTGCCTGTGACATATGTACCAGTCCCTTTCTTGAGCTCTTTCTCCCTAAGATGCTTTGAGAATAAAAGCAGTTGTAGAAACACATCTGATCTGATGATGTTGTTTGTCTACTGCACCTAGAGACGATGTGAGAAGGAGGCCATCTGTTTGCTGATAAGTTCAGTCAGTTGACTCTTTGGAGGTGATCTGTTGGGTATGAGCAGAGGAAATAAAAGAGGAAATCTTATCAAAGAGAGAAACAGCAGCATCTTTCTGGTGGAGACTGCTAGCCCAGGAGGAGAGGGAGAATAAAGACGGGGTGTAACTCTCAGAGCTGCGGGGGAGCATATACTGGCTAGGATGTAACTCCCCAGACATCTGTTGGTGACATCTATAGTCAGACATGCATCATTGGAGGGATCTGTAAATTATACAGGGGGCAGTTTAATGATCTGCAAAGCACTACATCTAGCCAGCTCAGATAACATCTTGGAAATAGGGCAAGTTTGGGGGTGGAGGAAAGAGTGGAGAAATGGCTGATGGAGAAAGGAGCTCTCTAGAAAGGACCACTGTGAGGCAGTAACCTGAATGGCCTGGTGGGACAGAGGGAAGCAATGTGTTGTGTATATTAGAGAGGATTAAGCAGGAGACAGGGAAGGAGCCCAGCCTAGGGAACAGAGGAGGAAATGGTCCTTTTACAAAGAGAAAATTTAAAGGAAACTGGAATTCAAAGAACAGAAGTCTGCTCCCCCTCTATCTCCCATTTACTGAAAGGCAAGAGTTTAACAAGCTGTTATGGCTGGCTCTGAATGTTTGCTTGGAATACCCTGAAGGGCTGTGTAAGATGGCTCCATTGTAAAGGTGCTTCTCACCAGGGCTGAGAGCCTGCATTTGATCCCTGGGAACCATAGAGTGGGAGAACAGAACCAAATCTGCAAGTTGTTCTCTGATATTCACACACACACACACACACACACACACACACACACACACACACACACACCAGGCTTCTCTCTGGGTCTCTAGCCTGAGTTCCTCATTTCCTCACTCCAGAATCCAAGCTCCTCCTAGATGAAGTGCCACGAGTCAAAAGACCCTATACTTCTCTTGAGGCAAAGATTCACCAATATGAGCCACGTGGTGCAGTTCATTAATTTCATTATCTGCTATGCTATGACAGACACTGCTGGGAGAACGATGGTTGAAAGAGCATTCAGAGAGCTACCAGATTGGGGAATCTAATCCCTTGCTTGCAGTCTCCCCTAACTGTCCCCAGCAAGGAAGCAGTTAAATGTTTATCAGATTTTTTTTTCTTTACCAGGACAGAGCCCCACAAAGAAGTGTAGCTGAATGGGGAGCACAGAGAAGGTCTGGCTCGAGTGAGTTGGAAGAAGCCGCCCCTTGGCACACTGATTTGCTTGGGAGTTTCCAGTGGAGTGCCAGCATGCAGTTTGCATATTCCTATCCTATCCTTAGCAAACCAAATGGCTTCTTTAGGCTTAAGGGGCAAAGGGCATGCACAGTAAAGCTACAGGTCATGTGAAATTAGATGTGTAATTTAGCATCAAATCCCCATTTGCAGTTTGGTGGTAGAGTGCTTGTCCTGTGTGCTTCTGACCATGGACTAGTGTTGATACTCAAATACTGAAAAATAAAAGGCTATTTAATTTAATTTCCATTATAAAATACTACAGGAGGTTCAAGCCTGTAACCCAAACTACGTGGGACGGTAAGGCAAGATCATAATCACAACTGTAGCCTATTGAATGTAGCTATATTGAATTTAAGGCAACTTAGAATCTGGGCAATTTAGAGAGATCCTGACTCAAAACAAAAAGGTTTTAAAAGGCTGAGTCATAACTCAATGGTAGAGCAGTTGCCCAAAATTTGCAAGACCTGGACTCAATCCCCAGTTCTGAAATCAACCAAGAAATCAATAAAAAAGAAAGAGAAATCAATAAGGGAGAGAGAGATAGAGAGAGAGAGAGAGAGAGAGAGAGAGAGAGAGAGAGAGAGAGAGAGAGAGAGAGAGAAGAGAAGAGAAGAGAAGAGAAGAGAAGAGAAGAGAAGAGAAGAGAAGAGAAGAGAAGAGAAGAGAAGAGAAGAGAAGAGAAAGAATAAGAAAACAAACAAACTAGGTTAGTATTTTTGAAACCAGGTCTGATGACCACCTGTATTGCCACAGATTTTTTGAAACTCTTCTGTGGTTTACATTAACTTTTGATTTGTCAGCTAAACAAATCCAAACTTACTTTCTTTGAACTGCAGTCCTGCTCAAGCTTTATTGAAGTCTGAGTCCCCACAGATGCACAAGTTTGCAGACCCTCATGTGGAGGAGTTATTGCATTTTCCTTGACTTGGATATTTAGAAGAATATAGGTTAAATCCCCCACATTTCAGCAAGTTTGCAAATATCATTGTTCATAGTGTATCCCCCTCAAAGTGCCCTAGAAGAAAACCTATACTGGCAACTTAGCAGATGTTTAGCACAAGCTGATCTGCATCTTTGTAGAGCCTAGAGGGCAGTCATCAAAGGGTGGGGGGCCAGCTTCTTTACCTCAGTTTTCTTTCATGATAAGATGTCAGGATCACCATGGCTATGTCTCTGAAAAGTAGATAGCAGTGCCTGCTTATCCACTGTCATCAGTTCTCCCAGAAGGCATGCATGAGTCCAGTGACTAAGGAAGACCTCCACAATATAGAAAGTGAGCCTGTAGCAAGAGCAGAGACATGCTTCCACACTGTTGGCAAGGTGGCCTGGTTGTCTTTCTTCAAGTGACAGCCCCAAGATAATGGATCCATAGTTGGGATCATGGGCTAAGCTTAGCTGGGCCTCTGAGCTCACTGCTGGAGTGGCTCCTTGCTCATTACGAGGATGCTTTTATAATACAGACTCTAGGGTCATCTTGCACTCAGATGGACATAATTCAAAGGTGATAGACCCTTAGAAACCATAACGTCACATTCTCTATTTCACACACACGTTAGCTTATAGGGGTTAGGTTACTCCTCTGGCCTCTTAGGCTTCAATTTACTATAAAACAGGAAGTGGACCTGGTGGAAGACCACTAGTATTAAACATGTTTTGTCACACACTGTTTTTGTATCATCTCATCTAATCTTTACCAGGACACTGCAATATAGCATTACTGACTGGGAAACCCAAAGCTGAGATGGCCTCTTGCCAGTACTTCTACATTTACTGAATTAGTAGGCGATAGAAACAGGCTTGAATGTCAATCATTTTCTACACCCTTATTCAATTTTGCTCCACTGTTCTACAAAGAAAGAACTTGTTTTAGAAATCCCTAACTTGGTATCATCTTAAAGATGAGTTTGAGGAAGGGAAAGATCAGCTGTTTGTAACTGGACCAGAGTTGACTGCTTTGAGCTGTAGCTTTTTGCTGGCCTTGTCTCATGTGGATAAAATGAACTGAAAAGGGGGAGAGAGTCACTTTGTTCAAACTCCTTTACAAGCAGGCATACATTGAATCCCTTCAATGGCTCTACAATGTAAACATGTTATCTTGTTTTTTGTTTTGTTTTTGTTTTGTTTTTCAGTGTAGAAACTGAGGCTGAGTGGTCCTGTCAAATCTTAGGTCTGAGAGGTGAGTGCCTCTGTGCTCTCAACTGCCTGTGTTAAATCCCAGCTTCTGGTCTCTTGCATTATTTACTGAGCCCTGACAGTTTGCCTTGCGTTGCTGGAGATGGGTCCCTTAGGGCAGACTGTGATAGAAGTCAGATTGGCAGGAGAAAGTAGTAGCATCAGGGCTCCCTTGTCAAGAGTTAGTCAATCTTGACACCTGGACCAGCTCTGATGAGCTGGGCAAGAATGGAGGCCATCTTGTGCCCTGAGGCCAAAGAGAAGAGATCTGTATCTCCCAGCCAGATGTGAAGTTTAGTCAGAACCTCCCAGTTGTGTTATATCCTGGAATGGGGGCAAAGGAGAGGAGATAAAGGTTTATTCCATATAACAATAGAATGTTCTGGGTTGTCTTTGTCCCACCAGTACCAAGGGACATTGTAAAATTCCTGTTAAAGGGAGGCTAGAATAGGAGTTTGATAAACTTGTTCTTTTTTACTAGAAAGCACACACTCTCAAGAGTCATGAGCTATCCTCCTCTCTTAGTCTCCTGCCCCAGGTCTTGGTTAACCTTATTGCTGAATATCTTTCTGAGCTAACATCAGAACAAAGTGTAAGAGAGGAAGTGTATGTGAATTTTGGAGTAACTTGTGAGCTAGGGAATGGGCTGATTGTTATTCTGTGGAAGAAACCTAGTGACACCATGGGTGTAGACTTCAAATGTCTGAGGGCAAATTATGAATCTTTCCATTCCAGTTATCTATCCACTTAGTCACCTCTGGTTTATGTAACATATCCCATCCGTGAATATTACTGACATTAACCAAGGACCGAGTGCCAAGTTTTGGAGCTTAGGATAAAAATCCTGTTCTCAAGATGAAGAAAAAAAAAAAAATGAAAGCCAACCTGAGAGCTTAGAAAGTCACATGTTGGTGGGGAAATGTGTCAACTCCAGTGTAGACCTCAATGAGAGCACACCAAAAAGAAAGGATACTTCATCAGGGAAAAGTTTCAGTAAGGCTGTCTAGGGTGTGGCATCTAGATGGCCCAAAATGAAAGAATCTAGCCAGAGGCTGATGTCCAATATTAAACAGAACATAAGCCATGGTGATAGGGTTTGGAGCAAAGACATGACTACTTTTCACATTTTCTGAATTGATCTGAAAGAAAAAAACAAACAGCAACAACAGCAACAACAAACCTTTCTGCCAGCATCAGGACTCCAGGTAGCTCTGGAGCAAAGCTGTTAGCCAGAATTTTCTGTCTTCTGTTAAATATTTCCTGTCAACAGGACTTTGGGGCCAACCATGAGAACTTCCTTTCTTGGGCATTATGCAAGACACTTGACCAAGTGCCTGGGCTAGCTCTTGTAACTAGCTATCATTATTTAGCTGTTATTATTCTTATTTTACAGGTAAGGAACCTGGCTTCCAGAGGGTATCTGATTTGCAAGGCTCTTACAGATTGGAAAGTAACTAAACTAAGATTAAGATATGTTTGACCCTAGTGGAAACTCCTTCCCTTGATAGGCAAATTTTTCTTCTTTATAAATAATATTCCAATAACCTAGAAGCAAGGTGGATCTGGGACTATGACTCTAGAGGATTAATGTCCACTGAGGCTTTCCTTCTTACCTGCTTGCCGGAAGTGGAACTGGAGCACTGTATGAAAATGAGGACCTAAGTAAGGTACTTACTGTAGATATGAGAGAGAGCACAGCCAGAGGGTGCAGCTTGTAGAATAGACCAGGCCATGAGAGAAGGAGAGCAAGAGAGGAAGAGAGGGAAGAGAAGAGAAGGCAAGAAGACAAAGAAAGAGAGGAGCCAAAAGCAGAACCAAGAGAGCACATAGCCAAAAAAATGGCTGGGTTATATAGGAAAAAGAAGCTGGGGAAAGGGAAACAAAGGGAAATCAGTATGCAATTGTATTTAGCTAGCTAGAAGCCAAGACACCTAGGAGACTAATAAGTATCCTACTATCACCTTATAAGTTATTATTTACTTTACTACAAAATGAGGTTTTGGGGAATCAAATCCTGAGCTTTGTGCATCCAAGATAACCCCTCTGTTAGAGAGTTGCATCCTCAGCCCTTCTATTTAAAGACAGTGTCTCCTTACATGGTTTAGGTTGACACTGAGTTCACAGTATATAGCCCAGGCTGGCTCATACTCATGCTCTTTCTAGCTTAATTTTTCAAGAGCATGCATGACTTTGCAGGCATGGGCCACCACACTTGGGCTCCCTTTAACGTTTTAAATGAGAGCCTTGTTTGTAGGAGTTATTTTGTTTTGTTTTGTCTTGTCTTGTTTTTCAGAACTGGGAGCTGTGGGGGATTATCTGGTTACTTGAGATGCTTGCCTTCTGGTGAAAGTCACCGACTATATTCATGTTTTGAGGAATCTCCAAGGGCTTTCCATCAATACTCATTCACTTTTTTTTTTTTATCTTGACTGGAAAGGAGGGTGGGACATTAGGAACACGTTAAAATCACTATGTTATTGTCAAAGTAGTTGTGGTTCTTCTAGATAGCTTCAGCTGTCAACTTGGCACAGCTTAGCACTATCTTAAGGAGCATCAATTTGGGGGGTTGCCTCCATCAGATTTGTCTCTGAGCATGTTTATGGGTGTAATTTCTTGATTGCTAAGTGATGTAGGAGGGCCCAGACTATATGGACAATATCGCCTCGGGGCAGGTCGGTAGTCCTGGGTATTGGATGAGCACAAGCCAGAAGCTAGTGAGCAGTGTTCCTCTATGGTCTTTGCTTCAGTGATGGGCTGTTACCTGGAAGTATAAGCCAAATGAGTCCTTTCCTCCTCAAATTGGTTTTGGTAATGGTGTTTATTATAGCAACAGACAGCAAATGAAGACCCCGGTCAATAAGATGTAATCTTCCCACGTATGATGGTATGCAAAGGAATTTCCTCTGAGGTTGAGGTGATACAATTTTGTCAAAATAGTTACGATAAGTATCTATGTATTTTCATTTTCTCTTGGTGATGATACAACAAATAACTATGCATTTACAAGCTTAAGACAGACTTATTGTTTCATGATTCTGGGGTTTGGAAATCTAATATGGCACTTTCAAGCCCAAATCTAGTCCTGGCAGGGCCATGGTCCTTTTTGGAGTTTGAAGAGAGACTGCTTTTTTGCCTTTTCAACTTCCTAGCCTATGTGAATTCTTTGGTTGGTGTGGTTTCCCTCATTTTCAGGGAAAACTATATAGCATCTCTCTCAATGTTCCCCCATGGCCACATCTCCTTTTGACTTTCTATCTTGGTACCTACCCCTCTTCCACTCTTAAGGGACCCTATCATTATATTGGGATCACTAGATGACCCAAAGTTTATCTCATCCTAGGGAGTAAATATTATCACAATGTTTTAAGACCATTTGCAGAGCCCTATTTTCTGCATATGGTGGCATTTCACATTCTAGGGACCGAAGTGTCTTTGAGGATTATTATTCTCTCTACTACACTGGTGTGGAGAGGGGGAGGATTAAGAGAACAATTTGTGCAAAAGGAAATCATAACATAAGAAGATTTTGGGTAAAGATATTTAGCTTACTCTTTGCATTTAGCTTGCTCTCTCTAGTGAGGGTCTGTGGACATTTCTGGATCTCTCTCTTAACTTTTCACTCTCCAACTCCAAGAACTAAGGCTCTTGCCAAGCTAGGGTCACAGGGAACATAGGCCGTTCATGAAGATGCTCATCAATGAGGGAAGAAACCCAGCATTCAGTAGGGAGTTGCTCTGTGGTGGGTCATTCCTGTACATGATGTCCTCTCTTGGTCTCAATGAACTGATGAATTAAGTCCCTTTGTCCTCATGCTACAGATGAGAAGAGAAAAGCTAGATGTGTTGAATAAACTAACCAGGTTTCAGAAGGTCAGCAAGTTGAAGAGCTGGGATTCAAATTCCACTTAATCTGATTTAGAACCAGCTCCTTCTCATACTTTATATACTGCTTCTTAAAGGCCCAAGGTCACCCAACAAGTTCAAGATGAAACAAATTTATCCCCAGTGTTTTTTCTTCTATGCTGTACTAATGGTGTGATGAGAAGGGGTCATATTATTGTTTTAGAATAAGGCTAAAGTATGACAAAGGAAGTACACTAAGTTGAGTACACTTAAATTTGATACCAAAAAATAGTGTTTAACCCCAGAGTTTACAGTTTCTGAGGCTATGTGGACATTTCCCCCCTTATTTTAAAGTCTATTTATTTCTATTTTTTTCTTTTGTTTTGTTTTGTTTTGTTTTGTTTTGTTTTGTTTTGTTTTGTTTGAGACAGGGTTTCTCTGTGTAGCCTTGGCTGTCCAGGAACTAAATATCTGGATTTTTAAAAGTGTTTTTTTAAAAAAATCTTATACTCTATTTGCTATTAATCCAGCTTGATGGGTGTACTGCTGACCAATGGGCTGGAGGGATGAAATTTCTAAACATTGAACATAAGGTTGGTATATTCAAAGTTCCCTCAGCTAGGTTGGAAACAGGTTGGCAAGGCTACTAATGAGCTCACATGCAGAAGCCTTTGATTCTTTAGGTGTGTGCATGCTTTTGTTAGTGGAGGGCAAATAGAAGAGTCAGTCATGCACAGAGTACAGTGATGCTGTGTGCACGGTACATGGGTGTGCTGAGGTTTATTGCATCTTTCCCTTTTCTGTTTCCTTTCTTTCTTCCTGCGAGTGCCATTTCATGCTCAATGCACATGACAGGAGCACATAAAAATAAAGAGTGCCACAAGCAAGCTTGGGATTCATTAACTCTGGAGGTTAGCCCTGGTTTCTTGGGTAAGGCAGATTCATCCTCTCCACAGTTATTAGAAAGCCCTCACCGAATGCACAATTATAGAAATTACAAGCCCCATCTCTCCTCTGCGCCCATGAACTGCACCAGTGGCTTTGGAAAGCTTAGCGTCGGTCGTAAGCTTCGTGATTCAGCCCACGGGGATGGAAAGGACAGTCACTCCAGGAGACAAGGGCAGGACACAGGAAATGCAAAGTGAGAGAAATTCCAGTTGATAATGGAAGGAAATCACATGAAATTATGAAGTGTAGGTCTTGACACCCCTTGCCCTGACATGATTGACTGAAGCCAGGCAGGACTCTGCCCAGAGTGCACCATTGTAGCATTGCTGAGGGGTCCAAGGAGAATAGGAAGTAGGCAGTAAGGCTATGCCAAACCAGGCCCAAGTGCAGGGAAACCTCACATTCTGAATGGCATTTTCCCAGCCAGCAGTCCTGAGATTTCTACTCAAACCTTTTCATTATGAACTCAGCAGTCAATGAAGCCTGAGCTCAGCTTGCATCACAGAGCCATCACAAATTCTTTGCTACACTTTCGCACTGCAATGCGTCCTATGATTGTTTTGCCTGATAGATATGACTGAAGGCTTGGTTTCTAGGACCAGTTCTTGTAGGGGAGGGGAGCAGCTTCCACTTGCTGGCTCATGGATTCCACACTGTAAGGGTGCCCAGACTGTCTCCAAAAGAGGTACATCTGGAGAGAAATGGAGGTCCTTGGCTGGTGGCCACACTGAGCTAACTCACAAAGTGAGTGAGATAACTTGGAAGCCAGCACCAGGATGCCGCCCCAAAAGATGCTATGTCTATTAGATATGAACAGTTCCCTCTGAGCCCCACCAACCTGCAAGATTCTCCAGGGAAATAGAAGACTGTACATGTAGGTCAGTAAATTAGAGGCACTCTGCTGTGCAGGAATAGCCAGAATAGTAGAGATTGGACTGGTGGGGATGGAAACAAAAAATGTTAGGGCTACCCATGTTGGACATTAATATTCAGTTGCCAGAGTTTTTGGTCCCATGGAGCCTTGCAATCATCAAGGCAGTTATTATCAGTAGATAAGAGAGAGATTGTAAAATGAAACCAGTTGGCATCTCCAGGCTAAGTGGTACTTGAATAGCTGAGGAGGATGGTTTAGATACTAGGCACGTTGACCTCTGAATTTGAGCATTCATTTGGTCGTACTGCACCCTAGGGAGCTAGGATAATACTTGGTCAGACATCAGTTTCTCCTAGAGACTGCCAGTGGAGGTTTAGTGTTCAGTGTGGTGTTACTGGGAGGTGGTAGAATTTCTGGTGGAGCTTAGTGGGAGGACTTTAAGTCATTTGGGAGGAGTGTATCCTTGGGGTTGCTTATGAAATCTGTTCTCCTCCCCATCCCTTCCTCCTCCTCCTCCCCTCCCTTCCTCCTCCTCCTCCTGCTCCTCCTCCTCC
>CACVCL010032393.1:0-17312 GCA_902729485.2 Mus minutoides | reverse complement strand
ATGTCACAGTGAAGCTCTGTGATGTCTCAATGCAGCACTTGATGTCACAGTTGGACATTGTGATGTCACAGTGGAACGCTGTGATGTCTTTATGCAGCATTGTTTTGTCACAGTGGGGCATTGTAATGTCTCAACGTAGCACTGTGATGTCACAGTGGGGCACTGTGATGTCTTAATGAAGCACTGTAATGTCACAGTGTTGCACTGTTATGTCACAGTGAAGCACTGTGATGTCTCAATACAGCATTGTGATGTCACAATGGGACATTATGATGTCTCATTGTAGCACTGTGATGTCACAGTGAAGCACTGTGATGTCTCAAGACAGCACTGTGATGTCACATTGGAGCATTTTGATGTCTCAATGCAGCACTGTGATATCACAGTGAAGCACTGTGATGTCTTAATGCAGCACTGCTATGTTACAGTGAAGCACTGTGATGTCTTAATGCAACACTGTAATGTCACAGTGGGGCAGTGTGATGTCACACTGATACACTTTGATGTCTTAATGTAGGACTGTGATGTCACAGTGGGGCATTGTGATATCTTAGTGCATCACATTGATGTCACATTGGGCCTTGTGATGTCTCAATTTAGCACTTTGATATCACAGTGAAGCACTGTGAGGTATCAATGCAGCATTGTTATATCACCATGGAGCACTATGATGTTTCAATGCAGCACTGTGATGCCACAGTGCAGCACTGTGCTGTTTCAATGCAGCACTGTGATGTCACAGTGGGGCATTGTGATGTCTCAAGGTAGCACTGTGATGTCACAGTGAAGCACTGTGATGTCTCAATACAGCACTGTGATGTCACATTGGCGCATTGTTATGTCACAGTGAAACACTGTGATGTCTTAATGCAGCACTGTGATGTCACAGTGGGGCATTGTGATGTCTCAATGTAGCACTGTTATGTCACAGTGAAGCACTGTGATGTCTCAATACAGGACTTTGATGTCACAGTGGGGCATTGTGATGTCTCAAGGTAGCACTGTGATGTCACAATGAAGCACTGTGATGTCTCAATACAGCACTGTGATGTCACATTGGGGCATTGTTATGTCACAGTAAAACACTGTGATATCTTAATGTAGCACTGTGATGTCACAGTGGGGCATTGTGATGTCTTAATGCAGCACTGTGATGTCACAGTGGGGCATTGTGATGTCTCAATGTAGCACTGTGGTGTCACAGTGAAGCTCTGGGATGTCTCAATACAGCATTGTGATGTCACAGTAGGGCATTGTGATGTCTTAATGCATCACTGTGATGTCACATTGAAGCTCTGTGATGTCTCAATGCAGCACTGTGATATCACAGTGGGGCATTGTGATGTCTCAATGTAGCACTGTGATATCACAGTGGGGCACTGTGATGTCTTAATGCAGCACTGTAATGTCACAGTGAAGAACTGTTATGTCACAGTGAAGCACTCTGGTGTCTCAATACAGCATTGTGATGTCACAGTGGCGCATTGTGATGTCTCAATGTAGCACTGTGATGTCACAGTGGGGCATTGTGATGTCACAGTGAAACAATGTGATGTCTTAATGTAGCACTGTACTATCACAGTGGGGCATTATCATGTTTTAATGCAGCACTGCGATGTTACAGTGGGGCATTGTGATGTCTCACTACAGCACTGTGATGCCACAGTTGAGCACTATGATTTCACAATGGAGCACAGTGATATTTCAATGCAGCACTGTGATGTCACAGTGAAGCACTTTGATGTCTCAGTGCAGCACTGTGATGTCACAGTGTGTTTTCAACTCTTATCAAGAGAATGGAAGGTGGGAACTAAAGCTGAGCCTGAGGGGAATTTTATCCTCAAATGGCACTTAAGGCTGCCGATTTGTATCTACAAACCTAACATTAACTCCTTTCTATAAATTGTCATATTTATTATTTAGAGAGAGTACAGCTTTGCACCTGTGTATGTGAATAGCATGGTACCTGTGTAGAAATCAGAGTACAATTTTCAGACATTGGCTCTTTGGTCCAGGGGAGTGAACTCCATTCATCAGACTTAGCCACAGGTGACTTCACACACAGAGCTGTTCTTCTGGCCTCCTAACTCCCAACTCTTAATAAACTGTCTCTATTTCTGCTGCAACCATATGTCTCTTATCAATTTTGCACTAAGGAACACAAGAAACTGAAACGCCTTCAGACAGTACCTGCAATCCTGCTGATATCTGTCAAAATCAAGATCAGAATAGATCATGGTCCCCTTAAAATCATCAAATTGCCATGAAATAGTCATAACTGTGCCTCTTGGCATTAGACACAATGAAAAGAGGGGGCTGAAAATTCATGCCTCAAAAGCCAAGTGTGTCTGCTTTTGTACAGACATTTGATCATTGAGAGAACAGCTGTGAGGCTGAGCCATCCTTTTGACAAACTAGCAGGCCCAGGGACCAGGAATTGTCCTGGTAATTTGGTAATTTTCCTTATTTTTCTTTGACTATTCCTCTGGGTATAATAGTGAACCAGAAACAAAGAGACCTTCACAGAAGCTGAAACTTAGCTTCAAATCACAAAAGCCTTTGAAATGAGACTGAGCTGATCTCAGATTGACAGTTCTGCCCAGATATCTGGAAAAGCAAACATAAATCCCTGAGCTGAAAATTCTTTCTATAAAAACTTTTACAAAGTAAACTCATGATCTATAGTGTAAAACCTCCAGTCGTGTCAGCAGAAAATACATATTCAAGAAAATCAGCAGAAACAAAAGCAAGAAGTAAATATTGACAGTTTGTTAAGGTAAAAGATGCAGGTTATAAAATAACCATGCTTTTCTATTTAAAGAAGGACAGTCAACATTGATAATTGGATCTGGAAGTTATTTAAAACAAAAACAATAACAGCAAAAGAAAAACACTAAGTGGTTATTTTGGAATTTAAGTAAAATCAACTAAAATTAGAAACGTGTTGCTCTAGCACAGATTAGCTGAAGACAGAAGGAGTAGCTCTAAGACAAGATAAGGACAGGTAGACTGCAGGAAAGTAAATGCAGGAAAGTAAACACCTCCTTTGCATTTGGGGGCGTGTCCTGGCACCTCTTTTGTGTTTGGGGGCGTGTTCTGGTGCCTCCTTTGCATTTGGGGGCGTGGCCTGGCACCTCCTTTGTATTTGGGTCTTAGAAACTAAGAAGTATAATTTCTAAATACCTGAAACACCACGCATGGGGGAGGGAAGGTGGGGCTGAGCAGATGTCTGAAGAGCTCATCATTGAGAACTTCATAAAAACTATGAAATTCATAAAAAATGTTGGTACACAGATCCAAGAATCCCTACCGTATTCTAAACAAGATTTTTAAAAATTTTCATATCTAAGGGCTGGAAATGCGGCTCAGCGATCAAGAGCACTTGCTGTTCTTTCAAAAGACTGGGGGTTCAATTCTCAGGTTTACCAAGGTGGCTCACAACCACCTGTGATGGCAGTTCCAGGTGATGTGATGTCACTGTCAGGACTTGGCAGGCACCAGACTTGCATGTGATACACATGCACACACTCAGAAGAACACTCCTGCCCAGAAAAATAAGAATAAATAAATATTTAAAACTAAAACTAAAAATTATATTAGATGGCTCATGACAACCTACTAAAACAAAGAGACAGATGAAAAGAGAGGAGGAAGGAATGGGGAGAAAGGAGATGATGGATGAGAAGGGATAGAGGCAAATCATAGGGAGGGCGGGGAAGACGCAAGAGGCAGGAGAATACGAAGAGCAACGGGATTAAAAACAATAAATGAAACAACTGAGATTATCTTCAAAGACACAACAATTATTCAGAGAATCATCTTCTCAACCAGCAAAGAATTAAAACAAGGCAATTAAAGACTTATACAGGCTTAGAAAGATAGAATTATACATTCAACTGAAACACATTCCAGGAGCTAGAGGGACGTGGGCAAAGGGCCTGCCACGCAGACCAACGGACCTGAGCTTGGAAGTCGATTGTCCCTGTAAAGTCTGGGTGATCAACTGTAAAGCGTTTCTGTAACCCTAGGAGGGTAAGAAATTGGGGATGAGCAGAGACAGGTTGAATATGTACAGTATTTCAAAGAGAAAGTCTAAAGCACTCTGCAAACACTTGGAACCAGACTCCTGGAGAATGAAATAAACAGTGATTACTGTTCACTGTGTATCGAGAAGTGCTAGTGAAGAAACAACCTGCACTGTGGGTAAAGACACAAAACAAACAAAACACAGCAACTAGGGTGCATTCTGTGGTAAACTTTGCAACAGCACACACTAATGTTAAATTTACACATAGGCAATTGGCAATAATTTGGCTTCTATTTTAATGAAAACCAGTGAGTTGATAGTAGGAGAGGTGAATGAGAGTGTTATAATGACACCGCTTACTTAAGAAACCAAAACTGAGAGCTGGCGAGATGGCACAGCGGTTAAGAGCACTGGCTGCTCTTCCAGAGGTTCTGAGTTCAATTCCCAGCAACGACATGGTGGCTCATAACCACCTGTAATGGGATCTGATGCCCTCTCCTGGTCTGCAGGTATACACACAGCTAGAACACTCATATACATAAAATAAATAATTAAATCTTCTTTAAAAAAAAGCTGAAACTTAAGACAACTAACAGAAAAGGAAGAAATTCTGCTATATTGTGTGAACATTTAACAGTAAATCTCACAAAAAGAATAAAATAATAGGAAAGTTGCAGTGATTACAAGTGTGTTCATTTTGCCATACGCAGTACAACTGGGCTTTTAAAGCATTCGTGTTTTCCTCTTCTGTGCACATTTCGCAATCACAAAGTCAAAAAGCAAACTTTTCCAAAATTAATCAAATACTTTTCAGAGACGTTCCGCTAAGGCTGTGAAGGGCAGGGAGCAGTGTACAGAACATGGGATATCTTCTCTGTCTTGAGAAGCTGGTTCACACGGTGTGTGTAGAATACACTGTGTATTTGCAGGAGGCTCTGTTTTGATATTAATGGTTCTTTTCGAGTCTGAGTTTGTTGAGACCAGAGTGTTTTTCTGAAGGAGGTGGTGTTTTCCTTTCTTTCCTTTTCATACTTAGAGAATGTACATGGGAGAAAAGCCGACTACAGAGGATCAATTGCTGTACAAAGGCAGCGGAAAATCAAGGTGAGAAGGACAGACTTATCCTTTTCCCCTTGTGGGTGAAACTCAGAGCACTTGAGTTGGTACCTTCTGTCTTTAGTCTTCCCCTTTCTTCAAGTACTCATCCAAAGATTTAATTCAAATGTCTTTAATTATACTTTGAAAAGTATCTTTTCCTACTTTCTACCACTTTCAAATTTCTCACCAGTGATGAGCACATTGCTATTCTGAAGGTTCAAGCCCCATGCAGAGCTGCTAACCCACTGCGAGTCAGTACCAGCTGACACTCCTGTCCTCCCAACTCAAGATGATGAGATTGGAATAATTAAAATTTCACCAGATCAGAAACCTTCCCCTTTTGTTCAAGTGCATGCTTGCTTTGCAGTTATGCTATGTGTGCAGTTGGCTTATCATAGTGATATAGTACTTCTGTGTACACTTCATCCTGGAAAATAGATCTCTTGAGTCCCTTTATGAATAAAACTTCTGTTCAAATCAAATGTAATTCCATGGGAAAGGTCTGAGGTGTTTGATGCCTACTAAGTAATGCAGCAAATAAATTCCCCACTCCTCCACAATATCTAATTTGTAACTAAATCTCATTAATTATCTTTCCTAATAGAAGTCACTAGCATAGTTTGGTAACTTATTACAATGACTTCCTTATTCTTTCCCTGCCTTAAATCTTGGCTTACTTTTAGTGCTACAAACTAAAAATATTTACACACTCAGTCAGAAAGTTTTTTCCCTCCTTCCAAAATCCCCCAGTGTTCTCAGAATTAAGAGTAATTATACTTGTAGCAACACTCTGTGACCCTGTGACCTGGGTTTAGCATCTTGACCTTGCTCCTCACCTCCAGTCCTATTGGAATTTTCTCTCTTCTTCAGTGTAGATTATACTTTTTCAGGGCAGGGGTAGTTAAGAAACAAGAATAGATTGCATATTTCCACAATGTAGCTCTGTAGTTTGCTCTGTAACAATATCAGCTTGAATTAATTTCCTAAATCACCAGCAAATAATCCCTTAGATAGCAGAGGGTATGTCTACTATTGGCCAGCACTATGCTGACACAGACCTTCTACTTTTGTTATAAATGATAATTAAATGATGGATGATGATGAGGTTCAGCTAACCATGAGTTTCATAAAACCATTCAGTATTAGATATTAATTATCCATGTGAAATCATGGTGGAGAGAGCAAAATAGATAAGATATCACTGTTTCACGCTGAGCAGAATCAATGGTTTTCTAAGCCATAAACAGGGCTATAAAATGTCAGGAGCAGCTGAAGAGATGGCTCAATGCTTAAGAACACTTGCTGTTCTTGCAGAAAACCTGGGTTATGTTCCCAGAACCATACTGTGGTTCACAAGCACACATAATTCCAGTTACAGGGAATCTGATGCCCTCTCCTTACCTCTTCTGATGCCAAGCATGCATGTGGGACTCGTACAGGTGAGACACTCATACACATAAAATTCAATCAATTGATCAATCAATCAATAATTTAGAGATATTTGGAAGATGTGTTGCAAGTATCTTGCCAGAGTTTGAGACAATCAAACCTGTGACAATGGAACTAATGACACTCAAATAAATCACAACCAGACTCAAGTGACAACCATACCCCAGTGACACCCAGACTTCAGTGACAACCAGACCCTAGTGACAACCAGACCCTAGTGACAACCAGACTCCAGTGACAACCAAACATTAGTGACAACCAGAACCCAGGGACACCTAGACCTCAGTGGCAACCAGACTCCAGTAGCACCCAGACCCCAGGGACAACCAGACCCCAGGGACAACCAGACCCCAGGGAAAACCAAAGCAGTGACAACTGAAGCCATGAAGCCAAAACTTGAGTTTTTAAACTTCAAGTCAAAATGTGTCTCCTGACAGGTCATTTCTGACTTACAAGTCTACTAAGACATATATCTTATAAGATTTCAAAGAAGATCTTATTTAATATGGTGCTATTAACCATTCCTTTCTGAAAAATTAACTACTTAGGTATAGACCCTTGTCCAAACTCTGAAATGCATGGTTTCTGAATATTAGTAGATCTGAATATTAGTAGATCTCTGTTGAATATTTTTGGTGAGAAAATGGAAACTTGCTTAGGGAAGGTGTAAATCTACCTAGCAAATTTCAAAGTAGAGTGGGCTATGAACTCAGTAGGTGAATTTCCAGTCACCCTTTTTGTCTTTTGCCACACCTGCTTTTGTGGCCTGCTGCCGCCTCTCACTGGCTCTTGAAAGCCATTTTAGTCGTCCTGTTACCTATTTGAAAGAGAAGAGACTTCTTCCTCAGAGGAGACCAGTACTCTTACATTAGGCCTCATGGGCCCAAATCTAATCGCATATCTCAAGAGAAATCATTACTGTGCCCTCATTGATTTGATCCTAGGATTCTGAGCCTATTTCTGCAGCACCATTCTTGGAAATGCAGTTGAGAAGGAGTTTCTTGGTTCTCCAGCTCAGATGAGAGACCAATACTTAAGATAACAGCAGCAGGACATTTCCCAGAAATAAAATGGAATACTGAGGCCGGAGAAAGCAACTAAACATCTCATTCTTGATGTAACATAGCATAATTCTTTGGCAATCATCTTTCATATGCACTATATGCAAAAGTCTATATGAAACATACTTTTACAGTACAGGTTGGTGGAATCCAACCTTAGTGCAAGCCTAGCTTGATGCATACAGGCCCATGTGTTAGCATACAGTCTATATTAATCTGAACATCATATCTAGAGAGCCACTTTTCCCCCAGTGACAGATGGTAAACAGGATGTTGTGGGAGGCGGGAACATTTGTGTCATAACAAGAATAGGTCAAAGGACAATTTCCAGGAGTTGTTCTTTTTTGTTTTCTATTGCTATGAGTAAACCACTGGTCAAAACCAACTTGGGGAGCAAGGGGTTTATTTCATCTCATTACTGACCAGAGAGCATCAGTGAGAAAAATGAAGGCAGGGACTCACAGACCATGGAGGGTTCTGCTCACTGGGTTGCTCCCTGTGGCTTTCTCAGATGCATTCTTATACAAATCAGACACAGTGACATGAACCCTCCCATATCAGTCATTTATTTTAAAAATGCCCCATAGACTTGCCTACAGGGTAGTCTGATGGAGGTCCTTTTCATTTGATGTTTCCTCTTCCTAGATGAACCCATCCTGTGTCAAACTGACAAAAAAACTTATCCAACATTCCCTTTCTAAGTCTAGTTCTGGGCTGAATGTGAGCTCAATCAAGTTCACGCATGTTTCATACTTTTACCCACTGAAGTCTTGATGTTTCTCATTTCTTTAATGAGCATCATTATAGTACACAATAGACATTTGGTATATTTAATACATTAAATTGTGGTATAAAGAAATGAAATGTATTTCTTTTAGATTCTGAACACTCGTATGTGTGAGTGCACATGTGTGTGGAGAAAAACAAAAACAACCTATTTTAGAAGATGTTCAGTGAGAACAGGTATGGTGGGGCTTGCCACTAATCCCAGCACTTGCAAGGTAGAGGCAGAGAAGGATTTCAAGTCTGAGGCCAACCTGTGCTACATCGTGAATTCCAGAACAGCTAGGGGGACTCTCCTATGTCTTCCTTTGTTGCTGTGATTGAACATGCTATCAAAAGCAGAAGAGTTTATAAATGACAATTCTAATCTGTCATTATATGAAAAACAAGGAAACGGGAACTTGAAGCAACCAGTCACACTGCACACACAGTCACTATTCATGATCAGGGAAAGTACACATGTTGGTAATCCACTCTCTTTCTCTAATTCTGTAGAGTCCAGAACATCCTTCCTAGGGAATGGAGATCAACTACTGCAGCCAAGTCTCCTGATAGTGATTAACATAATCAAAATAATCCCCAACAGGAGACTCATTCACAGACCAACCTAATCTAGACTCCATTGAGATTCTCAAGTGAGTCTAGGCTGTGTCAAATTGACAACAATGACTATCACCATGATGTATGAGCTAGTCTTAGAAAATTATAAAGGAATGTAGAGGGAAAGAGGAGGAGAGGGAGGAGGGGGAGGAAGAAGAGGAAGAGAGGGAGGAAGAAGAGGTGGAGGGAGGAGGAGGAGGATGGGGAGGAAGAGGGGGAGGAGAGGGGAGAAGAAGGAACAGGCAGAGACAAACCAGGAAAAATAAATTTAGTGTTTTCCTGTTTTTCCACACACAGAGTTCACCAAAGTCATCCCACCATATGAGACAGACATGGCTCAAGAGTAATTTTCAAACTGTGGGAAAGCACAGCTTCTTTCTCTGTCTCTAGACTGCACTTATTGCCAAGGTCACTGTGGTTTCCAGAGCCTCACTTTTCTAAGACTGAAAATATTTTGTTACTCAAAAAATGTCACATTATTTACATAAATATAAAGAAATTATGTTTATCATATAATTTAGATAAAGAGAGCTTAGGTCTAAATCAAAATAGAAAACAGGTTATTTGCATGGAAGTCCCCTCTCTTAGGAGAGCCCAGAGGTATTTATAGAACAGCACTCCCAGATTGCTTTGTTTAATGTCGCTCTGCCCTAGGCTGGACCCGTTGCTACTCCTTGAGTCTTCAGCTTCATTTGTTCTGTTTCCAGCTGCCATCATGCATTTGCATGTATATAATAGGATGCCACAGGCTGGGTAACTTGTGCAAACAGAAGTTGATTTCTTCACAAGGTTGGAGAGATCGAGAAGCCCATGATCACAGTACTATCTTGTACAGAGGACCTTCACACTGCATCGTCAGTGACAGAGGGCAAGAGAGGACAAGCATCGTGGCCTCAATTAGCAAGAAAGTGAGAGCAGACACTTAGTGGCACTAAGCCAGTCAGCAGGATGGATTTCTTGGAACTCACAAGTCCTCTCAGCCCCTGTCCCTAACACCCTTGCATTGAGCATTAACATGTGATTTGAGAAAAGGTATATTCAAGCCCTGTCATCAATTGTCACTTTTATACCCCCACACCAAAGAGAAGCAGCTCTCCAGGTGTTTAAGAAGTGAATGATATATAGAACAAAACATTAAAAAGATAGTCTGATGTTTAAAAGGCCCAAATTTAAAACTTACTGTAATGTCCCTTAACGATCCAAGATCATGAAGCTAAAAATCCCAATTCATTTAATAGATACCCAAAGGTGAGATATGGTGTAAAAAATAATCACCAAACCAACAAATTGAACATATGAAGTAATTAAGCATTTGTAAATGATATTCATTGTCTATCATAAATCTATACATAAACAATCAATCAACCTTGAACTTTGACTTTGCACATGTACATATGAGTACCCTCACCTATATGTAATTAATATCAATTTTCCACGGGACAGGACCCTGGAAGATCAACCTTTGACCATGACTTTGAGGGTGTTTCTATGTTGGGTAATTGGAAACACCGTCCTCTGGATACCAGGAATCCTGGGTTGAATAAGAAGTGAGTTGAGCAACAGCATTCATCTCTCTCTGTTTCCTGACTGCTACACAGTGTGACCAGCTGCCTCAGGTTTCTGCTGCACTGTCTTCCCTGTGGTGATGGTATGCATTCCTTTAAACTGTAAGGCAGAACAAACTTTCCCTTCCTGAGTGCCTTCTTGTCAAGTATTTGGTCACAGCAATGTAAAAAGAAACTCTTATCTGCACATGGACAAAGCTTCAGTTTCACATATTAACTGTATCAGTTGGAGAGGAGGCATGTGAAATTCTGCATGCTATCTTGTGAATGCATACAAGTGTCTCAAAACAGAACAGACTCACTCATGCCATCATTAACAGCATTTTGAGGCATATTACAAGTTAACTCATGGCTTCTTTGTTTTGGGGGGTTTTGTTGTTGTTGTTGTGTTGTTGTTGTTTTTGGTTTGTTTGGTTGGGTTTTTTTTTCTGAGACAGGGTTTCTCTGTGAAGTCCTGGCTGTCCTGGAACTCACTCTGTAGACCAGGCTGGCCTCGAATTCAGAAATTCGCTTGCCTCTGCCTCCCAAGTGCTGGGATTAAAAGCGTGCACCACCATGCCCAGCTAACTCGTGGCTTCTTTGAGTCAGATGTCATCTAACATGATTCAAGAACCTATAGGTACATTGTACCTATCTCTACTTATTATACACACTAATCCACCATGTCTACCTAGTTCCCTTTCCACAGACATCCTTCTAACTTAACTTTTCCTCTTTACTTTGTCTTCAGCTGCCACTCATTGCTCCCTGGGCTATCCTGCCCCTACTATGAACTCTGCTTCTCAAGGCTGAGCAGGAAGGACAAAGGCAACTAAACTTTGATCCATGTCTGTGGATGCTTTGCTTTCAAAAGTCTATTGCATTCATTCAAAGCGAAATCCCATGCCATATCTATATGTATTGTAGAGTTCTAAGAATATCAAGAGATCTTTGAGTGTGCCTCTATTTTATTTTGATGAGTATGTAATTTTGAAATGTAGAGAATATTGATACTAAACTGAATACATCATTATATAAATTAAATGCTTTTCTTTGTGTGAATATACTCAATTCAAGATAATGTATTAGTTTGATTTAGCTAAGCTTACTCATAATAGTCAAACCCTTTACTCAAGAGAAAATAATATAAATTTAAAAGCATTTACATAATTCTGCCTCAACATTTATAACATTTATATTTAATCAGAATATAGCTTCATGCCATATTCAGAAAAAGAGACCATTACTAACATTAACATACTATAAACAATGTTGTTTTACTATAATGTTTCAATAAAATAACAACACAACACCCATAGGACATCTGAACCATCAGGTGCTCTAAAACTCAGAGGATCACAGGATCTCAGGAGATTGGTCACACCAGAACTCCAGGATCCCAGAGGGAGCTTGAATCCCTGGAGCTCTGACACACCAGGATCTCAAGATCACAGGATCCCAGAATCACAGGATCATAAACACAGCTAGACTTTGAGAAATTCTGGCACAACCAGGATCACAGGAGGAACAGGCTCCAGTAAGAGACAGCAAGGGCAGGTAGCACTAGAGATAACCAGATGACAAAATGCAAGGGCAAGAACATAAGCAACAGAAACCAGTGAAATATGACATTATCAAAACCCAGTTCTCCCACCACAGCAAGGCCTGGATACTCCAACACACTAGAAAAACAACACTCTGATTTAAAAATCATATCTCATGATGATGATAGAGGACTTTAAGAAGAACATAAATAACTCCCTTAAAGAAATACAGGAGAACACAGGTAAACAGGTAAAAGCCCTTAAAGAGGAAACACAACCAAACAGGTGAAGGAATTGAACAAAACCATCCAGGACCTAAAAATGGAAATAAAAACAATAAAGAAATCACAAAGGAAGACAACCCTGGAGATGTAAAACCTAGGAAAGATAACAGGAGTCATAGATGCAAGCATCACCAACAGAATATAACAGTAGAAAACAGAAACTCAGGTGCAGAAGATAAATAGAAAACATTGACACAAAGTCAAAGAAAATGCGAAATGCAAAAATCTCCTAACCCAAAACATCCAGGAAATCCAGGACACAATGAGAAGACCAAACCTAAGGATAATAGATATGGAAGAGAGTGAAGATTCCCAACTTAAAGGGCCAGTAAGTATCTTCAAAATTATAGAAGAAAACTTCCATAACTTAATGTAAGAGATGCCCATGAACATACAAGAAGCCTACAGAACTGCAAATAGACTGGACCAGAAAAGAGATTCCTCCATTCACATAATAATCAAAACACCAAATGCACAAAACAAAGAAAGAATTTTAAAAAGCAGTAAGGGAAAAATGTCAAGTAACATATAAAGGCAGACCTATCAGATTTACCCCATACTTCTCACCAGAAACTATGAAGCTAGAAGATCCTGGGCAAATGTTATACAGAACCTAAGAGAACACAATTGCCAGTCCAGGCTACTATACCCAGCAAATCTCTCAATAACCACAGACAGAGAAACCAAGATATTCCATGACAAAAACAAATTTAAACAATATCTCTCCACAAATCCAGCACTTCAAAGGATAATAAATGGAAAATGCCAACAAAAAGAGGGAAACTACACCCTAGAAAAAGCAAGAAAATAATCTTTCAATAAACCTAAAAGAAGATAGCCACACAAATATAAAAATAACATACAAAATAACAGGAAGCAACAGTCATTATTCCTTAATATTTTTTAACAATGGACTCAATTTCCCAATAAAAAGAAAAACAGACTGGATATGTAAACAGGATCCAGCACATTGTTGAATACAGGAAATGCACCTTAGTGTCAGAGACAGACACTAACTCAGAGTAAAGGGCTAGAAAACAATTTTCCCAGCAAATAGTCCCAAGAAACAAGCTAGAGTTGGCATTGTACTATCGAATAAAATCAACTTTCAACCAAAACTTATCAAAAAGGATAAGGAAGGACAGTTCATACTCATCAAAGGAAAAACCTACCAAGAAGAACTCTCAATTCTGAACAACTATGCTGCTAATGCAAGGGCACCTACATTCATAAAAGAAACTTTACTGAAGCTCAAAGCACACATTGCACCACACACAATAATGGTGAGAGACTTCAACACCCCACTCTCAGCAATGGACAGATCTGGGAAACAGAAACTAAATAGAGACACATGGACACTAAGAGAAGTCATGAAACAAATGGATTTAATAGACATCTACAGAACATTTTATCCTAAAACAAAAGGATATACCTTCTTCTCAGCACCTCATGGTACCTTCTCCAAACAGACCATATAATTCATCACAAAACAGGTCTGAACCTGAAGACTAAAATAATCCCATGCATCCTATCAGATCACCATGGACTAAGGCTGATCTTAGCTAACAAGATAAACAATAGAAAGCCCACATACACATGAAAGCCAAACAACACTCTACTCAATGATAACTTGGTCGAAGAAGAAATAAAGAAAGTAATTAAAGACTTTTTAGAGTTTAATGCAAATGAAGCCACAACATACCCAAACTTATGGGACACAATGAAAGCAGTGGTAAGAGGAAAATTCATAGCTCTGAGTGCCTTCAAAACGAAACTAGAGAGAGCATACATAAGCAGCTTGACAACACACCTGAAAGCTCTAGAACAAAAAAAAAGCAAATACACCCAAGAGGAGTAGGCAGCAGGAAATAATCAAACTCAGGGCTGAAATTAACCAAGTAGAAACAAAAGAACTATTCAAAGAATCAACCAAACCAGGATCTGGTTCTTTGAGAAAATCAACAAGACAGATAAACCCTTAGCCAGACTAACTAGAGGGCAGAGGGACAGTATCTGAATGAACAAAATCAGAAATGAAAAGGGAGACATAACAACAGAACCTGAGGAAATCTAAAACATTATCAGTCCCTATAAAAAAAAAAAAAAGCCTATACTCAACAAAGTTGGAAAATCTGGATAAAATTGACAATTTTCTAGACAGATACCAGGTACCAAAGTTAAATCAGATCAGATAAACTACCTAAAGAGTTACATATCCCCTAAAGAAATAGAAACAGTCATTAATAGTCTCCAAATCAAAAAAAAAAAAAAAAAAAAAAAAAAAAAAAAAAAAAAAAAAAAAAAAAAAAAAAAAAAAAAAAAAAAAAAAAAAAAAAAAAAAAAAAAAAAAAAAAAAAAAAAAAAAAAAAAGAAAAGAAAAGCCCAGGACCAGATGGGTTTAATGTAGTGTTCTATCAGGTCTTCAAAGAAGACCTAATAACTATATTCCTCAAAGTATTCCACAAAATAGAAACAGAAGTTAATCTACCCAATTCCTTCTATGAAGCATCAGTCACTCTGATACCTAAACCACACAAAAACCCAACAAAAAAAGAGAACTTCAGACCATTTCCCTTATGAATATCGATATGAAAATACTCAATAAAACTCTCACAAACAGAATCCAAGAACACATCAAAACGATCATCCATCATAAGCAAGTAGGCTTCATCCCAGGGATTCAGGGATGGTTCAACATACAGAAATCCACAACATAATCCACTATAAAAACAAACTCAAAGACATAAATCACGTGATCGCTTTATTAGATGCTGAGAAAGCATTTGACAAAATCCAACACCCTTTCTTGATAAAAGTCATGGAAAGATCAGGAATTCAAGGCCCATACATAAACATAGTAAAAAGCAATATACAGCAAACCAGTATCCAACATCAAACTAAATGGAGAGAAACTTGAAGCAATCCCATTAAAATCAGGGACTAGACAAGGCTGCCCACTTTCTCCCTACCTATTCAATATAGTACTTAAATCCTAGCCAGAGCAATTCGACAACAAAAGGAGATCAAGGGGATAGAAATTGGAAAAAAGAAGTCAAAATATCACTATTTGCAGATGATATGATGGCATATATAAGTGACCCCCAAAATTCCACCAGGGAACTCCTAAACCTGATAAACAACTTCAGCAAAGTAGCTGGATTTAAAATTAACTCAAACAAATCAGAGGTCTTCCTCTACACAAAGGATTAACAGGATGAGAAAGAAATTAGGGAAACAACACCCTTCCCAATAGTCACAAATAATATAAAATACCTTGGTGTGAATCTAACTAAGCAAGTGAAAGATCTGTATGACAAGAACTTCAAGTCTCTGAAGGAAGTAATCAAAGAAGATCTCAGAAAATGGAAAGATCTCCCATGCTCATGGTTTGGCAGGATTTATGTAGTAAAAATAGCCATCTTGCCAAAAGCTATCTACAGATTCAATGCGATTTCCATCAAAATTCCAACTCAATTCTTCACTGAGTTAGAGCAATTTGCAAATTCATCTGGAATAACAAAAAACCCAGGTAGCGAAAACTATTCTCAACAATAAAAGAACTGGGGAATCACCATCCCTGACCTCAAGCTATACTACAGAGCAATCGTGATAAAAACTGCATGGTATTGGTACAGCAACAGGCAGGTAGATCAATGGAATAGAATTGAAGACCCAGAAATGAACCCACACACCTATGGTCACTTGATCTTTGACAAGGGAGCTAAAACCATCAGACAACATTTTCAACAAATAGTGCTGGCTCAACTGGCACTTAGCATGTAGTAGAATGCAAATTGATCCATTTATCTCCTTGTACAAAGTTCAAGTCCAAGTGGATCAAGGACCTCCATATAAAACCAGATACACAGAAACTAATCGAAAAGAAAGTAGGGAAGATCCTTGAGCACATGGGCACAGGGGAAATTTTCCTGAACAGAACACCAAGAGCTTATGCTTTAAGATCAAGAATTGACGCCCTTCCGGTCCACACCGCTCCGCTCCAGCGCAGGGTGCAAGGCCTGGGTGCCGCGCACCCACCCAGGTTTCCAGCTCTCCCAGCAATCTCCAGACCACTGGTAAGAGGAACACACATCTGTTCCAGTCCAAACTCGTGGGACGTGAGTCTGCAGCCGGGAGATAGACAGGCGAAGGACTGAGAGAGGACCCCTTCCCTTCCGGTCCACACCACTCCGCTCCAACGCAGGGCGCAAGGCCTGGGTGCCGCGCACCCACCCAGGTTTCCAGCTCTCCCAGCGATCTCCGGACCACTGGTAAGAGGAACACACATCTCTTCCAGTCCAAACTCGTGGGACTTGAGTCTGCAGCCGGGAGATAGACAGGAGGGAAGCGGACCCCTTCCCTTCCGGTCCACACCGCTCTGCTCCAGCGCAGGGCTCAAGGCCTGGGTGCCTCAAACTCACCCAGGTTTCCAGCGGGACTCTCCTAACAATCTAAGGACCACTGGTGAGCAGCTGAACTCAGCATCTGTTCCGGCCCAGTCGCAAGCGACCTGAGACACCAGTAGGAGATTGAGAAAGGCCCAGGACAAGACAGACGCTCCCTTCTGGTCTGCACCAACACCAGGTCTCCTTGGGCAGGGATGGCAGGAGGTAAGCGTAAGAACAGAAGCAACAGAATCCAAGGGTACTTGGCATCACCAGATCCAAACTTACCCACCACTTCAAGTCCTAGATACAACAGCACACCAGAAAAACAAGACATCGATATAAAATCACTCGTCATGATGATGATGGAGGACTATAAGAAGGAAATACAGGAACAGATAAATACAAACACAGATAAACAACTAGAAGCATATAAAGAGGAAATACGTAGAGAGTTACAGGAAAACAATACCAAACAGGTGATGGAATGGAACAAAACCATCCAGGACCTAAAAATGGAAGTAGAAACAATTAAGA
>CACVCL010032388.1:0-17317 GCA_902729485.2 Mus minutoides | reverse complement strand
CTTTGGAACTCACCCACAATTCTTTTCATTTTTTATATCTAAGAATTTCATTATGATATCTGCTTTTACCATCAGTTATTCTAATTATGTTAAGAATGTTTTTAGCTTATTGTTCCTGGCATATTAAACATCTTAGGTTAGAGCTGTAAATATTAATATGTTATTATAAACCTTACAGTCATGAAAATTTATTGGGAAATGGAGGACCTGTGCTTTTAACCAAGATGCACATGTTTTCCAAAGTGTTATAACTAAACAAATTGAATATACGGACTATAGAGTCAGAGATCATCAGAGATGACCATGATGACTTAAAGAAGCAAATTATGCCAACATTAGCTGCAGGAGGGTGCTCCATATATATCAGTTCTCATATTTCTGTCTAATAAGTTTCTTTTTTGTTCTAACATGATGAATGTGACATTTTAAAAATACAAAACATGATAAGTAATACACTTAAATATGCTTTTTTATAGCTCTCCTATATCAAATGGTAGACAGTTTTCTATTTTTCTTCTTATATTAAATATGTAAGAATTATATTTTTACCTCAATCTGTTTTAATTGCTGTGAAGCCTTTAAAAATAGGACATATTATTTCCTACTGACACTGCCATTTATTTATGGACAATTTTATGATAGGTATGATTTCTATTTTGTGATACTTTACCACTTACCTATGGATAAGTTTTAGTTTTTCCTGATTTATATGACATTCAGTTGAATGATTTGTTGGTGTAGTTACTCACAGTTAATTAGATATTAGCTTTATGTAGCTATTTTAGTTCAAAAATAGCTGTTGTGCTTATTATAAAGTGAGTGATGATATGAATTAGTAATATGTGAAGGGTTTAGGGTATTTTCATTTTGTGGGTCAAAAAATATCTGATCTTTATGGTTTGACTGAGAATGAAGGCTGAAGATACTAACTGTAATGTTCTCAGATTAGATTCTATATTACACTCACAATTTTCTACTTTTTAATATTTTTACTTCCCTTAAATATTTCTAACCTCACAAGTGGATCTCTTCCTAATATATATGAGTTGATTTTACTGAACACTCTTTTCAGTTTTCATTTTGGGAACATAATAACCAGATTTAAGATCTTATAATCCTAGGAATCAGAAATCTGAGGCAGGAGGACCACAAATTTGAGGACATCATGAGCAACATAGTGATTTCCAGGTCACTCTAAGCTATGTAAGAAGATGCTGTCTAGGAACAACAATAATAAATAAAATTTAATTAATGAAAGCATAATTTACCAATACAAGAAGAGGTAGCTATACCAACCAAAGTAGACAGGGTTTATGAGATAATCATATCATAATATGTAAATTAGTTTTCAGTTGCTATGCCAAAACACAGCTACAAGGAAAGTATAGAATTTATTTTGATGTCTGATTTCTACATGTATTGCTATATTTCCAGAAAAGCACAGCAACAGGGGACTAGAACAGTAAGAGGAGAATTGACACTAAAAATACAAAGCACAGAGTGGATTGAAAGCAGAAGAGGATAAGGCCTGAAAACACATCTCAAATAATTTACTTCCCTAGAAGATTGTCCTCTAAAGATTCCATACCTTTCACAAACAGTGTCACTAACTGGGGATCAAGTGTTCAAATTCCTAAGTTTAGAAAGTACATTCATATCCATTTATCAGTGAGTGCATATCCAATGACTTCTTTTGTGATTGGGTTACCTCACTAAGGATTTGCAAAACACAAGAAAATAAAGAAGGAAGACCAGCGCGTGGATACTTCATTCCTCCTGTGAATAGGAAACAAAATTCCCATGAAAGGAGTTACAGAGACAAAGTTTAGAGCTAAGATAAAAGGATGGACCATACAGTGACTACTCCACCAGGGGGGGATCCATCCCATAATCAGTCATTAAACTCAGACACTATGGCATAGGACAGCTAGCTACTTAAGGGACCCTGATATAGCTGTCTCGTACAGAAGTGGATGCTCATAATCATCTATAAGATGGGACACAGGCCCCACAATGGAGAAGCTAGAGATAGAACCCCAGGAGCTGAAGGGGTCTGCAACCCTAGAAGAGGAACAACAATATGAACTAACCAGAACCCCCAGAACTCGTGTCTCTAGCTCCATATGTAGCAGAAGATGGCCTAGTCATCCATCATTGGGAAGAGAGGCCCCTTGGTACTGCAATCTTTATATGTCCCAATACAGGGAAACGCCAGGGCCAAGAAGTGGGAGTGGGTGGGCAGGGGAGCAGTGGAGGGGACTTTCGGGATAGCAATTGAAATGTAAATAAAGAAAAGATCTAATTAAAAAGTTGGAAAAAAAAAAAGAAAGAAAAAGAAAGTACATTCATGCCCTTCCAGTCCACACCGCACCAGCGCTGGTCTCGGTTGCAGGGGCTGTGCACTCTCCCAAGGCCTCTATGGGACTCTCCAAGCAATCTTGGGACCACTGGTGAGCAGAAAACAAAATCTGTTTCAATCCAATTGCATGGTACTTGAGACAGCAGCAGGGAGATAGACAAAGGGCCAGACCAGGGCAGCACGTCCCTTCTGGTCTGCACTAGCGCCGGGTTTCCTCAGGCAGTGATGGCAGGAGGCAACCATAAGAACAGAAGCAACAGAAACCAAGGGTACTTGGCATCAACAGAACGAAACTCTCCCACCATGTCAAGTCCTAGATACAACACCACACAGGAAAAGCACGACATGTATCTAAAGTCATTTGTCATGATGATGATGGAGGACTCTAAGAATGAAATACAGGAAAAAACAGATAAACAACTAGAAGCATTTAAAGAGGAAAAACTTAGAGAGTTACAGGAAAACAATACCAAACAGGTGGTGGAATTGAACAAAACCATCCAGGACCTAAAAATGGAAGTAGAAACAATAAAGAAAACCCCAAAGGAGATAACCCTGGAGATAGAAACCATAGGAAAAAAAAATCAGGAACCATAGATATGAGCATCAGCAACAGAATACAAGAGATAGAAGGGAGAATCTCAGGCACAGAAGATTGCATAGGGAGCATAGACAAGACAATCAAAGAAAATGCTAAATGCAAAGAGATCCTAACTCAAAATATCCAGGAAATCCAGGACACAACGAGAAGAGCAAACTTATAGATTATAGGAGTAGATGAGAATGAAGACTCTCAAACTAAAGGGCCAGCAAATATCTTCAACAAAATCATAGAAGAAAACTTTACATACCAAAAGAATGAGATGTCCATGAACATACAAGAAGCCTACAGAACTCCAAACAGACTGAACCAGAAAAGAAATTCCTCCCAACACATAATAATCAGAACAACAAATGCACTAAATAAAGGTAGAGTATTGAAAGCAGTAAGGGAAAAATGTCAAGTAACATATAAAGGGAAAAAGGTCAAGTAACATATAAAGGCAGGCCTATTAGAATCACTCTAGATTTCTCACCAGAGACTAGGAAAGTCAGAAGATCATGGACAGATATTATACAGGCACTAAGAGAACACAAATGCCAGCTCAGGCTACTATACCCAGCAAAACTCTCATTACCATAGATGGAGAAACCAAGTATTCCATGACAAAATCAAATTCACAGAATATCTTTCCACGAATCCAGCCCTTCAAGGGATAATAACAGAAAAACATCAATACAAGACAGAAACTCTGCCCTAGAAAAAGCAAGAAAGTAATCCTTCAACAAACCTAAAAGAAGACAGCCACAAGAACAGAATCCCAACTCTAAAAACAAAAATGACAGGAAGCAACAGTTACTGTTCCTTAATATCTCTTAATATCAATGGACTCAATTCCCCAATAAAAAGACATAGACTATCAGACTGGCTACACAAATAGGACCCAACCTTTTGCTACTTACAGGAAACACACCTCAGGAAAAAAGACAGACAATACCTCAGAGTGAAAGGCTGGAAAACAATTATCCAAGCAAACGGTCCAAAGAAAATGCTGGGGTAGCCATTCTAATATCGGATAAAATAGACTTTCAACCCAAATATATCAAAAAAGAAAAAGAGGGGCACTGCATATTCAACAAAGGTAAAGTCTTTCAAGAGGAAATCTCAATTCTGAATATTTATGCTCCAAATGCAAGGGCAGCCACATTCATTAAAGAAACTTTAGTAAAGCTCAAAACACACATTGCATCTCATACAATAATAGTGGGAGACTTCAACACCCCACACTCATTAATGGACAAATCCTGGAAACAGAAACTAAACAGAGAAATAGTCAAACTAACAGAGGCTATGAAACAAATGGATTTAACAGATATCTACAGAATATTTCATCCTAAAACAAAAGGATATACCTTTTTCTCAGCACCTCATGGCACCTTCTCCAAAATTGACCATATAATTGGCCACAAAACAGATCTCAACAGATTCAAAAATATTGAAATTGTCCCATGCATCCTATCAGATCACCATGGACTAAGGCTGTTCTTCAATAACAACATAATTAGCAGAACACCAACATTCACGTGGAAACTGAAAAGCATTCTACTCAATGATAACTTGGTCAAGGAAGAAATAAAGAACGAAATTAAAGACTTTCTAGAGTTTAATGAAAATGAAGCTACAACATACCCAAACTTATGGGACATAATGAAGGCATTCCTGAGAGGTAAACTCATAGCTCTGAGTTCCTACAAAAAAAAATAAAAATGGAGAGAGCATAGACTAGTAGATTGGCAGCACATCTGCAAGCTCTAGAACAAATGGAAGCAAATTCACCTAAGAGGAGTAGATGGCAGGAAATAATCAAATTCAGGGGTGAAATCAACCATGTGAAACAAAAAGATCTATTCAAAGAATCAATCAAACCAGGAGCTGGTTCTTTGAGAAAGTCAACAAGATAGATAAACACTTAGCCAGACTCAATAGAGGGCACAGGGATAGCATCCTAATTAACAAAATCAGAAATGAAAAGGGAGACATAACAACAGATCCTGAGGAAATTCAAAACACCATCAGATCCTTCTATAAAGGTTATATTAAAAAAAAAAAAACTGGAAAATCTGGATGAAATGGATAACTTTCTAGACAGATACCAAGTTTCAAAGTTAAACCAGGATCAGATTAATAACCTAAATAGCCCTATATTTCCTAAAGAAAGAGAAGCAGTCATTAATAATCTCCCAACCAAAAAAAGCCCAGGACCAGATGGGTTTAGTGCAGAGTTCTATCAGACCTTCAAAGAAGACCTAGTTCCAGTTCTTCTCAAAGTATTCAACAAAATAGAATCTGAAGGTACACTAACCAATTCATTCTATGAAGCCACAATTACTCTGATACCTAAACCACATAAAGACACAACAAAGATAGAGAACTTCAGACCAATTTCCCTTATGAATATCGACGCAAAAATACTCAACAAAATTCTTGCTAAGCGAATCCAAGAACACAACAAAATGATCATCCATCATGATCAAGTAGGCTTCATCCGAGGGATGCATGGATGCTTTAATATATGGAAATCCACCAATGTAATTCACTATATAAACAAACTCAAAGATAAAAACCACATGATCATCTCCAGATGCTGAGAAAGCATTTGACAAACTCCAACACACATTCATGATAAAAATTTTGGAAAGATCAGGAATTCAAGGCCCATACCTAAACATAATGAAAGCAATCTACAGCAAACCAGTGGCCAACATCAAAGTAAATGGAGAAAAACTGGAAGCAATCCCACTAAAATCAAGGACTAGACAAGGCTGCCCACTTTCTCCCTACCTATTCAATATAGTACTTGAAGTCCTAGCCAGAGCAATTTGACAACAAAAGAAGGTCAAGGGGATACAAATTGGAAAGGAAGAACTCAAATTATTGTTATTTGCAGATGATATGATAGTATATGTAAGTGACCCCAAAAACTCCACCAGAGAACTCCTAAACCTGATAAACAGCTTCAGTGCAGTAGCTGGATATAGAATCAATGCAAACAAATAGATGGCCTTTCTCTATACAAAGGATAAATGGCCTGAGAAAGTGATTAGGGAAACAACATCCTTCATAGTAGCCACTAACAATATAAACTATCTTTGTGTGACTCTAATGAAGGAAGTGAAAGATTTGTATGATAAGAACTTCAAGTCTCTGCAGAGAGAAATTGAAGAAGATCTCAGAAGATGGAAGGAGATCCCATGCTCATGGATTGGCAGAATCAGTATAGTAAAAATGGCTATTGTGCCTAAAGCAATTTACAGATTCAATGCAATCCCCATCAAAATTCCAACTCAATTCTTCAATGATCTAGAAAAGACAATTAGCAAGTTCATCTGGAATAACAAAAATCCTAGGCTTGCAAAATCTCTTCTCAACAATAAAATAAACTCTGGTGGAATCACCAAAGCTGACCTCAAGATGTACTACAGAGCAATTGTAATAAAAACTGCATGGTACTGATACAGCAACAGATAGGTAGGTCAATGGAATAGGATTGAAGACCCAGAAATGAATCCCCACACCTATGGTCGCCTGATCTTTGACAAGGGAGCTAAAACTATCCAGTGGAAAAAAGACAGCATTTTCAACAAATGGTGCTGGCACAACTGGCAGTTACCATGTAGAAGCCCGGGAATTGATCCATACCTATCTCCTTGTCCTAAGGTCAAGTCTAAGTGGTTTAAGGATCTCCACATAAAACCAGAGACACTGAAACTTATAGAGGAGAAAGTAGGGAAAAGCCTCGAAGATATGGGCACTGGGGAAAAATTCCTGAATAGAACAGCAAAGGCTTGTGCTGTATGATCAAGAATTGACAAATGGGACCTCATAAAGTTGCTAAGCTTCTGTAAGGCAAAAGATACTGTCAACATGACAAAAGGGCCACCAACAGATTGGGAACGAATCTTTAACAATCTTAAACCAGCTAGGGGATTGATATCCAATATATATAAAGAACTCAAGAAGGTGGACACCAGAAAATCAAATATCCCCATTAAAATGTGGGGCACAGGGTTAATCCAAGAATTCTCAACTGAGGAATATCGAATGGCTGAGAAGTACCTGAAAAAGTATTCAACATCCTTAATCATCAGGGAAATGCAAATCAAAAGAACCCTGAGATTCTACCTCATACCAGTAAAATGGCTAAGTTCAAAAATTCAGTTGACAGCAGATGCTGGCATGGATGTGGAGAAAGAGGAACACTCCTCCATTGTTGGTGGAACTGCAAGCTTGTTCAACCACTCTGGAAATCAGTCTGGCGGTTTCTCAGAAAATTGGACATAATACTACTGGAAGATCCTGCAACACCTCTCCTGGGCATATATCCAGATGTTCCATCTGATAATAAGGACACATGTTCCACTATGTTCCTAGCAGCCTTATTCATAATAGCCAGAATCTGGAAAGAACACAGATGTCCCTCATCAGAGGAATGGATACAAAAAAATTTGGTATATGTACACAATTCAGTACTACTCAGCTATTAAAATCAGTGAATATATGAAATTCCTAGGAAATGGATGGATCTGGAGGGAATCATCCTGAGTGAGGTAACCCAATCACAAAAGAAGTCACATAACATATACTCACTGATAAGTGGATATTAGCCCAGAAATCTAGGCTACCCAACATGCAATTTACTAAACATATGAAACTCAAGGAGAATGAAGATCAGAATGTGGACACTTCGCCTCTTACTAGAATTAAGAACAAAGCACACATTGAAGGAGTTACAGAGATCAAGTGTGGAGCTGAATCAAAAGGATGGACCAACCAGTGACTGCTGCAGCCAGGGATCCAACCCATTATCAGCCATCAAACATAGACACTATTGCATGCGCCAGCAAGATAGTGCTGAAAGGGCGCTGATATAGCTGTCTAGTGGGAGGCTATACCAGTGCCTGGCAAAGACAGAAGTAGATGCTCACAGTCAGCTATTAGATGGAACACAGGGTTCCCAAGGAAGGAGCTAGAGAAAGTACCCAAGGAGCTGAAGGGGTCTTCAAGCCTATAGGTGGAAGAATAACATGAACTAACTAGTACCCCCAGAGCTCATGTCTCTAGCTGCATATATAAAAGAAGATGGCCTATTTGGCCATCACTGGGAAGAGAGGCCCCTTCGTCATTCAAACTTTATATGCCCCAGTACAGGGGAACGCCAGGTCCAATATGTGGGAGTGGGTTGTAGGGTAGCAGGCCAGGGGATGGGGGAGGGTTTAGGGGACTCTCTGGATAACAAGTGAAATGTAAATGAAGAAAATATCTAATAAAAATTGGGAAAAAAGAAAGTACATTCATTATTCAAACCATGAAACATACAATCTCTGTTCCTTAAGCTGGGGAAGAATTACAAATTTGTTTTTCTTATACAGAATCATGACAAACTATAAAGGCAATATTATGCCTATATCTTTAAATACAATGAGGAAAATTTTAATTGTTCAAAGATGCATTTTTTTTTTCGAGACAATGTTTCTCCGTATAGCCCTGGCTCTCCTGGAACTCACTCTGCATACCAGACTGGCCTTGAACTCAGAAATTTATCCTGCCTCTGCCTCTCAAGTGGTGGGACTAAAGGCGTGTAAAGATGCATTTTTTGAAAGTTCATTTTTTTTTTCTATAAATGTTTTCAGTGTAGCACCAGAAAAACCCAGTGAAACAATTTCCAAAGAAAATTTCTTTACTTTTTAACATTAGATTTTTAATCACATGAATTAAATGCATTGTTAGGCCCACCCACAACAATGATATTGAGATTATATTGTAGGAAAGGTGGTTCTAAATAAACATTAGAATTTCATTCCTATCTACAGTATGATTATTGAATGAAACATATGCATGTGCCTCATAAAGGAGGAATAAATCTTGGGCTGTCAAACCTGGTGTAGTACCTCAAACTTTTACACCTAGCATTCAGACTGCAAAACCAGAAATTAATGTATTCAGTGCCAGCCTTAAGAGTCATATTCTCAAACAAAACAAAATGACACAAAATCACACTTCTTTGCATGTTGAAGAACTAGACATTTATTTTAGTGTCTTACAAAACGTTAATTTTATTCAGTTTTAAATTTTAAATGTTTATCAATAGAATGCATATTCTGTACAGAGTTTTACACAGTTAAATTAATGGTCACATTGCTGTGTATAGGCCTTAAAATCAAGTCATAATTAAAGTTAACTGTTTGAAAATGTAGCCTTTAGAAGTAAGACAGTTTCTTTTCTTCTAAATGTTTATTTTACTTTAGTGGTTATATTAACCCTAGAATTCAGTACTGGATTCAGTATTGTTGAAAATAGATTAAATCTGAAGCTTAAGAAGTTTTGCTTTCAGGCAGGCCATACATGATCACGCTCATTTTATTTCATCTTTTTTTTTTTTTTATTAGAGAGTTTCTTCATTTACATTTCAAGTGTTATCCAAAAGTCCCCTATATCCTCCCCCCACCCTGCTCCCTTACCCTCCCTCTCCAGCTACTTGGCCCTGGCATTCCCCTGTACTGGGGCCTATAAACATTGCTAGACCAAGGGACTTTCTTCCCGAATAATGGCCAACTAGGCCATCTTCTAATACATACACAGCTAGAGACATGAGCTCTGGGGGTTCTGATTAGTTCATATTGTTATTCCCTCTATAGGGTTGCAGACCCCTACAACTCTTGGGTACTCTCTCTAGCTCCTACTTTGGGGACCCTGTGTACTGCCCTATAGATGATTGTGAGCATCCACTTCTGCGTTTGTCAGGAACTGTCAAAGCTTCCCAGGAGATAGCTATATCAGAGTCCTTTCAGCAATGTCCTGCTGGTGTATGCAGTAGAGTCTGCATTTGGTGGCTGATTATATGATGGACCACCTGGGTGGGGCACTCTCTGGATGGCGCATCCTTTCATTTTAGCTCCAAGCTTTGTCTCTGCACATCCTTCCATGTATATTTTAATCCCTATTCTAGGGAGGAGTGAAGTATCCACGCGTTGGTCTTTCTTGATTTTCTTATGTTTTGGAACTTGTATCTTGGGTATTCTCGATTTCTGGGCTAATATCTGCTTATCAGTGAGTGCATATTAAGTGACTTATTTTGTGATTGGGTTACCTCACTCAGGATGATATCCTCCAGATACCTCCATTTACTCAAGAATTTCATAAATTCATTGTTTTTAATAGCTGAGTAGTACTCCATTGTGTAAATGTACCATATTTTCTGTATCCATTCCTCTGTTGAAGGACATCTGGGTTCTTTCCAGCTTCTGGCTATTATAAATAAGGCTACTATGAACATAGTGGAGCATGTGTCCTTGCTACCAGTTGAAATATCTTCTGGGTATATGCCCAGGAGAAGTATTGCTGGATCTTCTGGTAGTACTATGTCCAGTTTTCTGAGAAACTGCCAGACAGATTTCCAGAGTGGTTGTACCAGCTTGCAATCTCACCAGCAATGAAGGAGTGTTACTCTTTCTCCACATCCTAGCCAGCATCCATTGTCCCCTGAATTTTTGATCTTAGCCATTCTGACTGGTGTGAGGTGGAATCTCAGTGTTGTTTTGATTTGCATTTCTCTGATGATTAATGATTTCGAACATTTTTTAAGGTGCTTCTCAGCCCTTTGGCATTCTTCAGTTGAGAATTCTTTGTTTAGCTCTGTACCCCATTTTAATGGGTTTATTTGAATTTCTGGCGTTCAGCTTCTTGAGCGCTTTATAAATATTGGATATTAGCCTCCTATCAGATTTAGGATTGGTACAAATTTTTTCCCAATCACTTGGTGGCCTTTTGGTTTTATTGACAGTATCTTTTCCTTTTCAGAAGCTTTGCAATTTTATAAGGTCCCATTTGTCAATTTGTGATCTTACAGCACAGGCCATTGGTGTTCTGTTTAGGAATTTTATCCCTGTGCCCATATCTTCCAGGGTTTTCCCCACTTTCTCCCCTATGAATTTCAGTGTCTCTGGTTTAATGTGGAGGTCTTTGATCCACTTAGACTTGAGCTTTGTACAGGAGAAAGGAATGGATCAATTTGTAGTCTTCTACATGTTGACTGCCAGTTGTGCCAGCACCATTTATTGAATATGCTGTCTTTTTTCCACTGGATAGTTTTAGCTCCCTTGTCGAAGATAAGGTGACCCAAGGTGTGTGGGTTCATTTCTGGGTCTTAAATTCTATTACATTGGTCTACCTGTCTGTTGTTATACCAGTACCATGCAGTTTTTATCATGATTGCTCTGTAGTACAGCTTAAGGTCAGGCATGGTGATTCCACCAGAGGTTCTTTTATTGTTGAGGATAGTTTTTGCTATCCTAGGTTTTTTATTATTCCAGATGAATTTGCAGATTGCCCTTTCTATCTCAGTGAATAATTGAGTTGGAATTTTGATGGGGATTGCGTTGAATCTATAGATTGCTTTGGGCAAGATAGCCATTTTGACTATATTAATCCTGCCAATCCATGAGCATGGGAGATCTTTCCATCTTCTGAGGTCTTCTTCAATTTCTTTCTTCAGAGACTTGAAGTTTTTGTCATACAGATCTTTCACTTCCTTCGTTAAAGTCACACCAAGGTATTTTATATTATTTGTGACTATTGTGAAGGGTGTTGTTTTCCCAATTTCTTTCTCATCCTGTTTATCTTTTTATTTTATCTTTTTATGGCATGTACTTTTCTGCTCTGGGAATGGTTCTGCACACATAAGTGTGAATGCATACACATTCTTCTAGTCCCTGCCTTACAGGTCCCTTAGTCTTGTTGATTAATGCATTTGTAGATTTGTATTTTCTTCTAATTTCATATTTTACACATGAGCACTATATTTAGATAATTTATCCCGCCCCCCCCCCACAATCTCCAATGACTATTTTTTGTTTGTTTGTTTTTGTGTTTGTTTGTTTGTTTTTTGAGGCAGAGTTTCTCTGTAGAGCTCTAGCTGTCCTGCAACTCACTTAGTAGACCAGGTTCACCTTTAACTCACAAATTCGCCTACCTCTACCTCCCAAGTACTGAGATTAAAGTCATATGCCACCACTGCTCAGCTGCCTCTTTTCTTTTTTCTTTTTTTTTCTATTTTTAATAGGTATTTACTTCATTTACATTTCAAGTGCTATCCCGAAAGTTGCTTATACCCCTGCCCCCACTCTCATTCTTGGCCCTGGTGTTTTCCTGTACTGAGGCATATAAAGTTTGCAAGACCAAGGGGCCTCTCTTCCCAATGATGGCCAACTAGGCTATCTTCTGCTACATATGCAGCAAGATACACAAGCTCTAGGGGTACTCTTAGTTCATATTGTTGTTCTACATATAGGGTTGCAGACCCCTTAAGCACCTTGGGTACTTTCTCTAGCTCTTCCATTGGGGTCCTGTGTTCCATCCAGTAGCTGACTGTGAGCTTCCACTTCTGTGTTTGCCAGGCACTGGCATAGCCTCACAAGAGACAGCTATGTCAGGGTTCTTTCAGCAAAATCTTTCTGGTATATGCAATAGTGTCTGCATTTTGTTGTTGATTAAGGGATGGAGCCCCTGGTGGGGCAGTCTCTGGAGAGTCCATCCTTTCATCTCAGCTCCATACTTTGTCTCTGTAACTCCTCCATGAGTGCTTTGTTCCCAATTCTAAGAAGGGGCAAAGTGTCTACACTTTGGTCTTCATTCTTCTCAAGTTTCATGTGTTTTGCAAATTGTATCTTGGAAAATCTAAGTTTCTGTGCTAACATTTACTTATCAGTGAGTGCTTATCATATGTGTTCTTTTGTGATTGGGTTACCTCACTCAAGATGATACCTTCCAGATACATCCATTTGCCTAGGAATTTCATAAATTCATTTTTTAATAGCTGGGTAGTACTCCATTGTGTAAATGTACCACATTTTTTGTATCCATTCTTCTGTTGAGGAGCATCTGGGTTCTTTCCAGCTTCTGGCTATTATAAATAAGGCTGCTATAAACATAGTGGGGCATGTGTTCTTATTACCAGTTGGACCATCTTCTGGATATATGCCCAGGAGAGGTATTGCTGGGTCCTCTTTTAGTACGATGTCCAATTTTCTGAGGAACCGCCAGACTGATTTCCAGAGTGGTTGTACAAGCTTGCAATCCCACCAACAATGGAGGAATATTCCTCTTTCTTCACATCCTTGCCAGCATCTGCCTTCACCTGAATTTTTGATCTTAGCCATTCTGACTGGTGTGAGGTAGAATCTCTGGGTTGTTTTGACTTGCATTTCCCTGATGATTAAGGATGTTGAACATTTTTCAAGTGTTTCTCAGCCCTTTGGTACTCCTCAGTTGAGAATTCTTTGTTTAGGATAGCAAAAACTCTTCTCAATGATAAAAGAATCTCTCGTGGAATCACCATCCCTGACCTAAAGCTGTACTACAGAGCAACTGTGATAAAAATTACATTGTACTTGTATAGCTATAGACAGGTAGACCAATAGAATAGAATTGAAGACCCAGAAATATACCCACACACCTACGGTTACTTGATCTTAGACAAGGGAGCTAAAACCATCCAGTGGAAAAAACACAGCATTTTCAACAATGGTGCTGGCACAACTGTCAGTTATCATGTAGAAGATTGTGAATTAATCCATTCTTATCTCCTGTACTAATGTCAAGTCTAAGTGGATCAAGAAACTCCACATAAAACCAGAGATACTGAAACTTATAGAAGAGAAAGTGTGGAAAAAAACGGCAAGATATGGGTAAAGGGGAAAATTCCTGAATAGAACAGCAATGTCTTGGGCTATAAGATTGAGAATTTACAAATGGGACCTCATAAAATTGCAAAGCTTCTGTAAGGCAAAAGACACTGTCAATAAGACAAAAAGACCACCAACAGATTGGGAAAGGATCCTTACCAATCCTAAATCAGATAGGGGACTAATATCCAATATATATAAAGAACTCAAGAAGATGGACTCCCGAAAGCCTCTTTTCTTAAAACTGCAATTTTACCTTAGAAGCACATTTAACAAACTAAAAGCCCCTAGGATTTCAAACAGTGTTGGATTATTAGGTATGTCGAGGCATAGAAAATAATGTAGAATATTTTGTAAAATGCAACAATCACATCTTCTGTGACTTATATTAACATCAGTACTATTATATTTATAGCTGTTATTTTGATATGACAACCATGCTTAGCAAATTGACTATTTTTGTCTTTATATGAATTATGCTTCTTGAAAATTTAGATCTGGATTAATGTATATATGTTATTTTAAGAACAAAAAAGTAAAACAGGTCTAACAATAAGCCAATTGTTCTTGAATTTAACTTTGGAATTATCTATGTCATTCATTGATAAACTTCATATAGATACTCTATAGCTATAATATCTAATAGGGTTTTTGATTATCAAAATCTGGCTCATTGCCTTTTGGCTCTCCAAGCAGCACCATAGTAATTGGCAAGAACAAGTGCCTGACAAAAAGTGGCAGGAAGGGAGCTAAGAAGAAAGTGCTTGATCCGTTTTCTAAGAAAGACTGGTATGAGGTGAAAGCTCCAGCAATATTAAATACTAGCAACATCAAAAAATTCCTAGTCACACGGTCTAGAGGAACCAAAATTGCATCTTATGGCCTCAAGGGTCATGTGTTAGAAGTGAGCCTTGCAAATCTACAGAATTATGAAATTGCATTTAGAAAATTCAAGGTAATTACTGAGCACACTCAAGGAAAAAACTGTCTGACTAACTTCCATGGCATGAACCAGGACAAAAAGTGGCAGACCATGATTGAAGCTCATGGTGATATCAAGACTATCAATGGGTATTTGTTCCTATTTCTCTGGGTTGTTTTCATTAAAAAATGCAACAACCAGATAAAAAAAGACATTGTATGCACAGCACCAGCAGGTCCACCAGATCCGGAAGAAGATGATGGAAATCATGAGCCAAGAATTGCAGACAAATTATTTGAGGGAAGTAGTCAAACTGAATCCAGACATCAATGGGAAAGACATAGAAAAGTTTTGACAATCCATTTATTATCTTCATGATGTCTTTGTTAGAAAAGTAAAAATGTTGACGAAACCCAAGTTTGAATTGGGAAAGAGCATGGAGCTCCATGGTGAAGGCAGTATCTCTGGCAAAACAACTGGAAATATGACAGGTGCTAAGGTTGAACAAGATGATGGATATGAACCACCACTCCAAGTATTGGTTTGGAATCAAGACTTTTTTTGGTGGGGAGGTGGTTTGTGGGTGGGTTTTTGAGACAGGGTTTCTCTGTATAGCCCTGGCTGTCCTGGAACTCACTTTGTACACCAGGCTGACCTAGAGCTGGGATTAAAAGCGTGCACCAACATGCCCGGCTTAGAATCAAGATTTTTTAATAGTGAAAAATAAAGTCTTATTTGTGAAAAAAATATCTGGCTAATCATATAATCTTTGACGGAAATAAACATCAAAATGTAAAAAATGTAGAGATTCATAGTCCACAACAAAAACTTTCATAGGATCAACTACAGAAAACTCACAGTAGAGTAGCAACTACACCAAAGATGAAAAGAAGTGGGAGGACTTCTAATGGGGTAAAGGTGATTACAGGAAGTGACAGGGCTTGGTTGGATTTCCGCAGCTAACATGGATGGAAGAACTGCCTTCTGCAAGTTGATCTGTGAACACTGTATACTTCTTGCCACTGGCTTATATACACACAGAGAGAAGACAATAAACATATATAAATATGTCTTTTAAAAAGATGGAAGGAGTTCCTATATACTTTCTTCTTTTCTTTTCTTTTCTTTTCTTTTCTTTTCTTTTCTTTATTCTTTAATCATTTTTTTTACAGTCTGGAAATTTCCCCTTCCTGGTCTACCCTCCAACTTTTCCACATTCTATACCTCCTCTAACCCTGTCTCCAAAAGGATGTCCCCACACTCCTAATCCCACCAGACCTGCCCACTTCTTGAGGCCCTGAGTTTCTCAAGGGTTAGGTGTACCTTCTTTGAATGAGTCCAGACCCAGCAGACCTCTGTTACATCATGTGTTGTGCATCTCATATCAGCTGGTGTATGCTGTCTGGTTGTTAGCTCAATGTCTGAGAGATCTCAGGGATGCGGGTTAGCTGAGGCTGCTGCACTTCCTATGGAGATATCCTTCCCCTCAGCTTCTTCTAGCATTTCTCTAATACAACCACAGGAGTCATCAGCTTCTGTCCATTGGTTGAGTGTAAATATCTGAACCTGACTCTTTCAGCTGCTTGTTGGGCCTTGCAGAGGGCAGTCATGATAGGTCCCTGTTTGTAAGCACAGCATAGCCTCAGTAATAGTGTCAGGCCTTGGAGTTTCACCCTGAGCTGAATCTCAACTTGAGCCTGTCAATGTACCTCCTTTTTCTCAGGCTCTTCTCCATTTTTGTTCCTACAGTTCTTTCAGACAGGAACAATTCTGAGTCAGAGTTTTTGAATGTGGGATGCAACCCTATCTCTCCATTTGATGCTGTTATTTTACTGGAGTTGGATTCTACAAATTCCCTCTTCATACTATAGGGAATTTCATCTAAGATCATTCCCTTTCATTCCCAAGAGTCTCTCACCTCCAAGGACTCTGGTACATTCTAGAGAATACTTCTACCTTCTACTCCCAAGGTTGCATATTTCCATTTATTCTACTGGAGCTCAGGGCTTTTCTGCTGTTCCTTCCCCAATGATTGACCAAGTTCCCCTTTTCCCCTCCTGGTGCCCTCGCCTACCCAGGTCCTTTCCTCCTTCTGCTCCCTGTGATTGCTTTCTTCTTCCTCCATGTAGGATTGCAGAATCCTTACTTGGACTGTTCAGCTTGTTAACCTTCTTGAGTCCTGTGGATTGTGTTCGGGGAATTCTATAATTTTTTGGCTAATATCCATTTATTAGTGAGTACATACCATGCATATCCTTTTGGGTCTGAATTACCTCACGCAGGATAATAATTTCTAATTCCATCCATTTAGCTGCAAATCTCGATGTCATAAAAGAGCTGCGAATGAAGCTGGGCATGGTGGCACACGCCTTTAATCCCAGAACTCAGGAGGCAGAGGCAGGCAGATTTCTGAGTTAGAGACCAGCCTGGTCTACAAAGTGAGTTCCAGAACAGTCAGGCCTATACAGAGAAACTCTGTCTCTGGAAGAAAAAAAAAAAAAAAGAAAGAAAAGAAAAAAGAAAAAAGAAAAAGAAAAAGAAAAGAAAAAGAAAAAGAAAAAGAAAAAGAAAAAGAAAAAGAAAAAGAAAAAGAAAAAGAAAAAGAAAAAGAAAGAGCTGAGAATGGAGTGGAGAGGCCAGAGGGGCTGTCTCTAGCCTGGGCCAAAGGGAAAAGGTCAGGAGGAGGAGCTCTGGCTGGTTCTCGCTGGGATGAGAGTGCTTGGCTTGTTTGGGTGGGTGGCTTAGGTTAGTGTAGA
>CACVCL010032387.1:0-17361 GCA_902729485.2 Mus minutoides | reverse complement strand
CCTAGTTGGCCATCATTGGGAGGAGAGGCCCTTTGGTCATACAGACTCTATATGCCCCAGAACAGGGGAATGCCAGGGCCATTACGTGGGAGGGGGTGGGTAGGGGGGCAGGGCGGGGACGCGGGAGGGTAAGGGAAAATTTCTGGATAACATGGGAAATGTAAATGAAGAAAATATCTAATAAAGAGAAAAAAAATACTATTAAAAAAAAAAAAAAAAGAATTTCATAAATTCATTGTTTTTAATAGCTGAGTAGTACTCAATTGTGTAAATGTACCACATTTTCTGTATCCATTCCTCTGTTGAGGGACATCTGGATTCTTTCCAGCTTCTGGCTATTATAAATAAGGCTGTTATGAACATAGTGGAGCATTTGTCCTTATTACCAGTTGGAACATCTTCTGGGTATATGCCCAGGAGAGGTATTGCTGGATCTTATGGTAGTACTATGTCCCATTTCTGAGGAACCACCAGACTGATTTCCAGAGTGGGTGTACCAGCTTGCAATCCCACCAACAATGGAGAAGTGTCCCTCTTTCTCCACATCCTCGCCAGCATCTGCTGTCACCTGAGGTTTTTATTTTAGCCATTGTGACTGGTGTGAGCTGGAATCTCAGGGTTGTTTTGATTTGCATCTCCCTGATGATTAAGGATGTTGAACATTTTTTCAGGTGCTTCTCAGCCATTCAGTATTCCTCAATTGAGAATTCTTTGTTTAGCTCTGTACCCCATTTTTAATGGGGTTATTTGATTTTCTGGGTCTTGACTTCTTTTTAAATGTTGGATATTAGTCCCCTGTCTGATTTAGGATTGGTAAAGAACCTTTCCCAATCTGTTGGTGGCTTTTTTGTCTTATGATAATGTCTTTTGCCTTACAGAAGCTTTGCAATTTTATGAGGTCCCATTTGTTGATTCTCTATCTGACAGCACCAGCCATTGCTGTTCTGTTCAGGAATTTTTCCCCTGTGCCCACACCTTCGAAACTTTTCCCCACTTTCTCCTCTATAAGCTTCAGTGTCTCTGGTTTTATGTGGAGTTCCTTGATCCACTTATACTTGAGCTTAGTACAAGGAGATAATAATGGATCAATTCAAATTCATCTACATGATAACCTCCAGTTATGCCAGCACAATTTCTTGAAATAGCTGTCTTTTTTCCATTGGATGGTTGTATCTCCCTTGTCAAAAATCAAGTGATCATAGGTGTGTGGGTTCATTTCTGGGTCTGCAATTCTATTCCCTTGTTCTACTTGTCTGTTTCAATTCTATTCCATTGGTCTACATGTCTGTCGCTGTACCAGTACCATGCAGTTTTTATCACAATTGCTCTGTAGTACAGCTTGAGGTCAGGCATGGTGATTCCACCAGAGGTTCTTTTATCATTGAGAATAGCTTTTGCTATCCAAGGTTTTTTGATATTCCAGATGAATTTGAAAATTGCCATTTCTAACTCAGTGAAGAATTGAGTTGGAATTTTGATGAGGATTGCATTGAATCTGTAGATTGCTTTTGTCAAGATAGTCATTTATACTATATTGATCCTGCCAATCCATGAGCATGGGAGATCTTTCCATCTTCTGAGATCTTCTTCAATTTCTTTCTTCAGAGACTTGAAATTCTTATCATACAGATCTTTCACTTCCTTAGTTAGAGTCACACCAAGGTATTTTATATTGTTTGTGACTATTGTGAAGGGTGTTGTTTCCCTAATATCTTTCTCATCCTGTTTATCCTTTGGGTAGAGAAAGGCCATTGATTTGTTTGAATTAATTTTATATCCAGCTATTTCACTGAAGTTGTTTATCAGGGTTAGGAGTTCTATGGTAGAATTTTTAGGGTCACTTATATGTACTATCATATCATCTGCAAATATTTTGACTTCTTCCTTTTCGTTTTGTATCCCCTTGACCTCCTTTTGTTGTCTAATTGCTCTTGCTAGGACTTCGAGTCCTATATTTAATAGGTAGGGAGAAAGTGGGCAGCCTTGCTTAGTCCTTGATTTTAGTGCAATTGCTTTCAGCTTCTCTCCATATAGTTTAATGTTGGCTACTGGTTTGCTGTATATTGCTTTTATTATACTAAGTATGGGCCTTGAATTCCTGATCTTTTCAAGACTTTTATCATGAATGGGTATTATATTTTGTCAAATGCTTTCTCAGCATATAAAGAGATGATCATGTGTTTTTTGTCTTTGAGTTTGTTTATATAGTGGATTATGTTGTTGGATTTCTGTATATTAAACCATCCTTGCATCCTTGGGATGAAGCCTACTTGATTATGATGGATGATTGTTTTGATGTGTTCTTGGATTTGGTTTGCAAGAATTTTATTGAGTATTTTTGCATCGATATTCATAAGGAAAATTGGTCTGAAGTTCTCTTTTTTTGTTGGGTCTTTATGTAGTTTAGGAATCAGAGTAATTGTGGCTTCATAGAATTAATTGGGTAGAGTACCTTCTGTTATTATTTTGTGGAATAGTTCAAGGAGAATTGGAATTAGGTCTCCTTTGATGGTCTGATAGAACTCTACACTAAACCCATCTGGTCCTGAGCTTTTTTTGGTTGGAAGACTATTAATGACTGCTTCTATTTCTTTAGGGATATGGGACTATTTAGGTCATTAATCTGATCCTGATTTAACTCTGGTACCTGGTATCTGTCTAAAAAATTGTCCATTTTGTCCACGTTTTCCAGTTTTGATGAGTATAACCTTTTGTAGTAGGATCTGACGATGTTTTGGACTTCCTCAGGTTCTGTTGTTATGTCTCCCTTTTCATTTCTGATTTTGTTAATTAGGATATTGTGCCCTCTAGTTAGTCTGGCTAAGGGTTTATCTATCTTGTTGATTTTCTCAAAGAACCAGGTCCTGATTTGGTTGATTCTTTGAATTGTTCTTTTTGTTTCAACTTGGTTGATTTCAGCCCTGAGTTTGATTCTTTCCTGCCATCTACTCCTCTTGGATGAATTTGCTTCCTTTTGTTCTAGAGCTTTCAGATGTGCTGTCAAGCTGCTAGTGTATGCTCTCTCTAGTTTCTTTTTGGAGGCACTCAGAGCTATGAGTTTTCTTCTTAGGAATGCTTTCATTGTGTCCCATATGTTTGGGTATGTTGTGGCTTCATTTTCATTAAACTCTAAAAAGTCTTTAATTTCTTTCTCTATTTCTTCCTTGACCAAGGTATCATTGAATAGAGTGTTCTTCACCTTCCATGTCATCATTGGCTTTCTATTATTTATGTTTTTATTGAAGATCAACCTTAGTCCATGGTGATCTGATAGAATGCATGGGATAATTTCAATATTTTTGTATCTGTTGAGGCCTGCTTTGTGGTCAATTTTGGAGAAGGTACCATGAGGTGCTGAGAAGGTATATCCTTTTTTTTAGAATAAAATGTTCTGTAGATATCTATTAAATCCATTTGTTTCATAACTTCTGTTAGTTTCAATGTGTCTCTGTTTCTTTTTCCAGGATCTGTCCATTGGTGAGAGTGGGGTGTTAAAGTCTCCCACTATAATTGTGTAAGGTGCAATGTGTGCTTTGAGCTTTACTATAGTTTCTTTAATAAATGTGGACGGCCTTGCATTTGGAGCATAGATATTAAGAATTGAGAGTTCATCTTGGAAGATTTTACATTTGATGAGTATGAAGTGCCCCTCCTTGTCTTTTTTGATAACTTTGGGTTGGAAGTCGATTTTATTCGATATTAGAATGGCTACTCCAGTTTGTTTCTTCAGACCATTTGCATGGAAAATGGTTTTCCAGCCTTTTACTCTAAGGTAGTATCATTTTCCCTGAGGTGGGTTTCCTGTAAGCAGCAAAATGTTGGGTCCTGTTTATGTAGCCAGTCTGTTAGACTATGTCTTTTTATTGGGGAATTGTGTCCATTGAAGTTAAGAGATATTAAGAAAAAATAATTGTTGCTTCCTGTTATTTCTGTTGTTAGAGTTGGGATTCTGTTCTTGCAGCTATCTTCTTTTAGGTTTGTTGAAGGATTACTTTCTTGCTTTTTCTAGGGCATAGTTTCCATCCTTGTGTTGGTGTTTTCCCTTTATTATCCTTTGAAGGGCTAGATTTGTGGAAAGATATTGTGTAAATTTGGTTTTGTCATGGAATACTTTGGTTTCTCCATCTATGGTAATTGAGAATTTTGCTGGGTATAGTAGCCTGGGCTGGCATTTGTGTTGTCTTAGAGGCTGTATAACATCTGTCCAGGATCTTCTGGCTTTCATAGTCTCTGGTGAGAAGTCTGGTATAACTTAGTAGGCCTGCCTTTCTATGTTACTTGACCTTTTTTCCTTACTGCTTTTAATAGTCTATCTTTATTTAGTACATTTGTTGTTCTGATTATTATGTGTCAGGAGGAATTTCTTTTCTGGTCCAGTCTATTTGGATTTCTGTAGGCTTCTTGTATGTTCATGGGCATCTCTTTCTTTAGGATAGGGAAGTTTTCTTCTACAATTTTGTTGAAGATATTTAATGGCCCTTTAAGTTGAAAATCTTCATTCTCATCTGCACCTATTATCCTTAGGTTTGATCTTCTCATTTTGCCCTGGATTTCCTGGATGTTTTAGGTTAAGATCTTTTTGCATTTTCTTTGATTGTTGTGTCCATGTTCTGTATGGAATCTTCTGCACCTGAGATTCTCTCTTCCATCTCTTATATTCTGTTGCTGATGCTCACATCTATGGTTCCTTATTTCTTTCCTAGAGTTTCTATCTCCAGAGTTGTCTCCCTTTGGGTTTTCTTCATTGTCTTTACTTCCATTTTTTAGATCTTGGATTGTTTTGTTCAATTCCATCACCTGCTTGGTTGTGTTTTTCTGTAATTCTTTAAGGACTTCTACCTGTTTAGCAGTGTTCTCCTGTATTTTTTTAAGTGAGTTATTAAAGCCCTTCTTAAAATGTTCTACCAGCCTAATGAGATATGACTTTAAATCCGAATCTTGCTTTTCGGGTGTGTTGGAGTATCCAAGATTCGCTGTGGTGAGCGTACTGGGTTCTGATGATGCTGAGTTATGATACTAATCTTTCTGTTAGTAAGATTCTTATGTTTGCCTTTTGCCCTCTGGTGTTAGATCTTCTAGCTGTCTCTGGCTGGAGCTTGTTCCTCCTGTGATTCTTAAGCCTCTGTCAGCACTCCTGGGAGTCCAACTCTTTCCTGAGTCCCAGTGTTCAGAAAACTCTCTGCAGGCAAGCTCTCCTCTTGCAGGGAAGGTGCACAGAAGTCTAGAGCTCAGACCCACCTTCTGAGTCCTGGGGTCAGAGCCCTTCCTGGAGACCAACTTTCCTTTGGCTGGTAAGGTACCCAAGGTTCTAGGTCTCAGCTCTGCCTCCGGGCTGAGGATGAAGGCCTGAAGGGACCCTGTCCAAGGAGCTCTGTTGCTTCTGCCACCCACTCATGTGCTCTCCTCAGTAGACTGGTCTCAGTGATCGCAAAATTCTGGGTGTGCTAGGGCCTGCCTTTGTCCTTTGTCCCTGTTCCTGATAGCAGAAGACCCTCTGGGTTTTTTAGAACAGATATTGCTTTCCACTTAGCAGTGATCTGAAGATCCTGGGTGTGCTAGGGTGCCTGCAGTGTGGAGAGTCCTCTGGGGACCTTGGGCCCCTCCTCTGAGTTCATGCCCAAGGTCCAGTCTACTCTTAAGAGTAGTTTGTTTTCTCAGTGAGAATCCCTTGGAAGAAATTAAATTTTCATTTGCAAGTGTTTATCAACTAAAGATGGCTTCTGGATTAGGGATGGGGGACATGTGTCCACTTTTTCAGCTCTAGGACGCCATCTGGTGGAGAGTTGTGAAGGCTCTGTGCATGCTGCCTCAGTCTCTGAGAGTTCATCTGTGTCCACGTTCTGTGGATTAGAGGACCTTGGTTCCTTAGTGTCCTCCACACCCTCTGGCTCTTGTATTCTTTCTACATCCTCCTCAGTAGTGTTCTCTGAATCCTAAGCAGTGGGATTTGATGGGGAAAAAAATCCATTTAGTACTGCTTATTCCAGAACATTCTCTGCCTAATATCTGGCTATGTGTCTCTGTATTCTAATCTTCTGTAAGAGGAAGTTTCTTTGATGGTGACTGTGCAAGAAACTGATGTATGAGTATAGTAAACAGTAGTATTTGCCTTTATCTGGGTCCCTGGGCTATCTAGCCTCTGGTTCTTCATTATTCAAGTAGTGTCATGCCTGGTTTCCTACATCTTACGGAGTGGAACTTAAGTCAAATCAGATGTTGCTTATTTTTTCCCACAAGCTTTGTGCCATCTAGCAGACAGGACACCATTGTAGATCAAAGGGTTTGTAGCTGGCTTGGTGTTTGTGTTGATCTTTGGAGAGTGTCTAGAATACCTTCTTGTACCAAAGACACTAGAGTGTAGGGGTGAAGGCTCTCTGTAGGCACTACCTTCACATCTCCATGGTTAATGAGTTGTATAGGTACTGTCTTCAGCAATGGTGCCTCCTGTTAGCCAGTGGAGAGCAACCTACAGTCTTGACAAGAACCTGGGTTGTTTTGTGTTTCCCACGAAACCCCTTAGGCAAACATCTCAATTAGATGTAACCCCAGTCCCACTATTGAAAGCTTCTTTTAGTGACAAGAGATGCCCAGTTTGTCCCCTGCCCATACTCCTCATCAATTTTATTTAGATTGGATTCCTATATGGATACATTTTAGGGAGCTTCTACTGTATTAGGTTTCCATATTATACCTCAAGTGGCCCTTAATGTCTCTCTCCACATTCTCTTCCTCAGCCTCCTCTTACCTCCCTCTCTTCACTTGATCCTCATATTCACACCCTCCTCCTCACTCTCACCTTTCCTAAACTGTCTAGTCTATTTCCATTTCCTAGAGAAATTGGCTGATATCGTCACAGGAGATCTCTGATATGCTTAATAAAACAATACTATTTTTTTGTGTTTATGTGTATGTGTGTGGGTTTCTCTGTGTGTGTTTGTGTGTGTAAATATGTGTATGTGTGTATGTAGATGTATGAGTTTATGTGTGTATGTATGTGTGTATCATATGATGTGTTTCTCTGTGTGTATGTGCATATATTGTATGTGTGTTTCTGTATGTATGTGTGTGTAGCTGGGTGCACACCAATGTTGTGGAGATTAGAGAACAACTTGTAGGAATACTTCCTTACCTTCTACTATGTCCCAGTAGTACAGCTCAGATGCTCATGGTGCAAGTGTGGCAAGTGCCTTGACCCTGTTAGCCATCTCTCCAGCCCAATACTGTGCTATTGAAAGAAATCCTCTCACAGATGTATTTAGTGTCTTAACTCTTGGAATTTGCATAGGCTCATGACCCCAACTCATAGCTCCTTATGGGCATTTCCTAGCTTGATGACTCGACTACTTAGTCTTTTGTAGTTTTGATTTTTTTTATAGTATATTGATAACAATACTGTGTGTGAGTGACTCAGAAAGGACCCAGAAAATCCAAAACAAAGGCTATTCTGGTATGTGACATTTCACCCTGAGAAAGAAGGGGAAGGCAAATGAACTTGGAAAACAAAGGAGCAGATTCATGATGAATGCGCACATTCCCACTTCTGGGTCATTAATCTGTCTCTCTCCTTGACCCCTGAATGTGCAGAATGACTAGTCAAGCTTTTCTCACACTGGAGCATTTGATTGCATGATTAAGGAGTGAGAATCTCCTTCTGCCTTTCTAACAACCTCCCAGAAGTAGCTACATCTGGTTCACACTTCAAGTAGCAAAACATTTTTTTTTTCCCTTCCCCACAGAGGGCGCCTCAGAAGAGGAGACCAACCTCAGCAAGATGGTGATGAAATTCTGGGCCAACTTTGCTCGAAATGGGTAAGTCTTTTGGCAAGGATGAAAACAGTGGATAGGGTGTGGCCACACATATCTTTTAGGAAAGATGACTTCTGAAATCTGAGTAATAAAAGCCCTGACCATTCTGTGGAACCTTATTGTTCTATAGCAAGAGTTTTCCAGAGTCAGATGGGCTGTTCCTAAAGATGCAAGCTCTTTGTGGAGGTTGTTAGCCTCACTACTAGGATAAGCCAGGGATCCATTCAGACCTCAGAGGGATAGAGGACCACAGAGCAGTCTTAAGGAATTCTATTTGATTCTGTTCCCAGGAACCCTAATGGGGAAGGACTGCCTCACTGGCCAGAGTATGATGAGAAGGAAGGATATCTACACATTGGAGCCACCACCCAGCAAGCCCAGAGACTGAAAGCAGAGGAAGTGGCTTTCTGGACTGAGCTCCTGGCTAAGAATCCACCTGAGACAGACCATACTGAACACCCAGAACACAAATGAATGGGAGGCCCTGCCAGTCTCAGGACCAGAGGAGCAAAGATATGACTATTCCACAGAGGATGACTATTCACCATGGATCCTACAGAGGAAACTGCACAATAGTACAGTATCACAACTTGAAAATAAATAAAATAAATTTCCTTTTAGAAATCAAATCAGGGATTGTGTGTTGAGCTGAAAATGAATCCATCTTCATGGGTGTTGGGGTAGGCAGATGAAGAGAGCTACTGACATAGAAAGACACCTTTTCAGGTGAAGATCTGGGGAATGGTTACTGGAATATGAGGGAAGATAACTGATTGGAAGAAAGGTAGGATAAGATTATTACCTTATGACTCATCTTCACATAGACAACATTTTCATACTGCCATGCTATGCCCCACTGTTGGCAAGTGTGTGAGCCTAAATCCCTGAGAATTACAAACCCAAAGGGGACTTTGCACTCATCACAGACTTCTCCACTGATGTCATCCAGGTGTTCATGAGTAAGAATGACAGCAGATAGGAAGACTGGACAAAGCCTGTCTGCTACATCCACTCCAGTAGTGACACTCATGACAGGCCAAAAGCCTGGATGCAGTCCCAAGTGAAACTTTCTCGGAAACTAAGTCTCCTGGAACTGTGGCATCCCATAGGACATATGCTCCAATTTTGTCCTGTGTGCTTTTTTTCAGTATTGTTTTATTATAGGTGCCTCCAAGCAATGACTTGTCAAATACCTAAGCAAAATTGAACTTTGCTTCCTGGCCTTCATCAATGCCCTACGTAGTCCTTGAGCTAATCCTGGGCTTGAAATTCTGTAAGAATGTTGCCTATTCAGTGACATTCAGAATTACCTTTAGTATTGTAAGGGAGATAGTGAAAGAAATCAGGCATTACTATCTACTACATAGAGTTAGAAATTTCAGGGCAAGCTTAGCAAAGTTAAGTTTAGAATTCTTATTATAGTTACATTACTTATTAGTAGACAGTCCCTCCACACTATCACTTTAGAATAAAAGCCAAGTCTCTCTCTGTAGAGAGCCACGCCCGAGCTGGTTCTGCCACCATTCCAAGATGGTGCCTACATCCTGTCACCACCCCCAGCCTGGGACAAGCAAACAAGTTCAGTGCGCATGCGCTTGTGACAAAGCCACGTAAGTCACCGCCCATCCCAGGGCGTAACTTGAGGTAATGGGCAGTCAGCCAATCCTGACGACACACGTCTCACTGAGGTGTATTTAAGTGGGACCCATCTTGGGTTTGCCCTCTTCCTCCGCATGATGTAATAAAGGTATGCTGGCAGAAGGATTCTGGTGTCCACGACCGTTCTTGCTGGCGAGGCGATAACGTGGCCACTTACAGCTCTCATATACAGGAATTTACAATGGTTTAGGAAGTAGATTGGGCTGTGGTTTTAGAGAATTGCATTATTCATGAGAAGGTTAGCTAGAACGGAACTGGAACTCCCTAATTAGAACCAAGACTTAGGTGTGAAATCCCTCACCCTGGGAGTGCAAAGATCTCACACCTGGCTTCTAAGAATATCGCTGACCTTAGAGAGAGCTGACTTTGTCTCAGTTGTTTTATTGCCCAGTTCCTATCCATCTTTGTGTTTGCATTCCTCTGTTTTGTGTAAGACTCATTAAGCATCTGGTAACCTCATTGTACCTTGCCAATGTATCACCTAACTTCCCTATTTTATTCTGTATTAAAACTCTGGTACTCGATTTGACAAATTAAATTCAGATACAGCACACTCCCTTGAGTCTGTATTTGTTTGTCATTTCTTGCCGACTCCAGCCCACCTGTCCAGGATCCTGATTTCTCTGGTGGATTGGGGTGGGGGGCGACTGAGACTGGTCTATGGCACCTGTCTCTGGGGGTCCAAACATACAATACTGCATAAACTCTTTTATATGAAGAAACAAAACCCCACTACCTCTGCAAAAATAGTATGGGATCCTCTCTTCCCAGAGCTCTTTTGAAGACCCACTGAGGCCAGGAAAACAGAGCTCTGATGTTCTACTTTCCCTAAGTCAAGTTCAGGAAACAGTCGGGTAAAGGCACTAGGGGTCTTTTGGTACCTGGGAGAGGTGGGATTACTGAGAAGATCCCAATTCCAAGACTGGGGACACAAGGTCTCACTAAGGTTAGGACTAGATCAGAGATACAGAGACAGCCCCCAGAATCTGCCACTTCATCAGCAGATACAAGGTACCATCTACCAAAAGTGTACTTGTAATGGAAAGTGAAAGTATGGAAAGAGACCCTCTGTGGGGGTCAGGTGAACAGACTGGGAGGACCTAAAAAATAGGACAAAGATGAGAGAGAATAACTTGAAGTAAAGGGCAATTATTCAGCTTCGTGTAATTGATACAACTCTGCTTGAAGATATAATGTATAATATTGAAAGATGTGAATATTGCACACCAAGGGCAATTCCTAAATTATTTTTGCAATGCCAGGCAGTATATTTTTTTTAAAGAAGAGGTTTATATAGTAATTTAATGTTGGGGATAAAATGAAATTACCACTCTCAAGGAAAAACTGACTTAGAAATTGGCATAAAAAATAACTGAACATTTGGGAAATTAGTGAGTTGAGTACACATTGTGAATAATTTTGCTAAATATAAAATCCTTAAACATATTAGTTAACAATGGTCTCGGGACTGGATTTTAAAGTCCAAACCCAATTATGTGCTGAGTAACCCAGAGTCTGACTTCACTTTGACACCTCTGAATGCTGGCCATTTATAAGCCTCACCTGTCACCTTCTGCTCTGGCTCCATATCTGGAGAAGCTGATTAGCAAGCCTGGGTACTTCCTGTCTTGGCGCCAGCATAAGAGCCAAGCCTCGCAAGCTCACCCTGGCTCCACCCCCAACTACAAAATTCCTAAGCCACTGGCCTTTCCTTCCTTATTGAAAGCTTTGTCCTGTCCCCCACACTGCGGCTAAGACCTCCACTCTTCATGTTAGAAGACTATGCACTTTCTTTGGGGGAGGGGAAATGTAGTTAGTATATAATCCCATTAGACACACACTGGAAAAGACAAAGAGGCCAAAAGCAGGAGACAAGTATAGTAAACAGATACTGAAAAAAAAAAAAAAACATGTGGTGGCTACATGAATACCATGTTAACAGATACTGCAAGAATCTGTTTATTATAGAATAAAAATAGGGTCCATTTTTCAGTAAGGCATGACGGTCATCAGTATATGTACTCATAGTCACACAGGCTTTGTATGGTATCTTTGCTAGCCCCCCAAACACACATACACACACAAATACACACACACACACACACACACACACACCAAGACAAATTTAAGTGCTGTTGTGATTTGGGAAATATTCAGGATGTCATGAAGGGGAGAGACCAGATAGGCCATGGGTCAGCCATTGGTCGTGTGCAGCAGCAGGGTACTAGTGGAAGAATATAACATGGTCATAGTTCCCCAGAGAAGAAGAGGGTGAGTTATATGTGTACCTGCTCCCATCTACATGTGATTGAGGGCAGCTTTATGGCCCTAGGAAGAGTACCAAAACACATGATGAAAGCCACGAATACAGCTGTAGTGTGGCTGCTGGTCACAGCCCTAGGAATCCTGGGTGTGGTTCTCTTTTTCATGCATGTCTTACTAGGTGCCCAGCTATAAATTACACTTGCCATCCACTTTTCTGTTTCCTTGGTTATTTTATGATTTTTCTATGAGGTAAAAGTTGAAGGCTTACTAGGAGCCTTTCCCAGAATCCCAATAGCCAGGGCAGAGTCCAATCCAGCTGACTGAAATCTTCGTGAATAGGACATGAACATCTATTTACTTGGGCATTCTGATCCAAACTTCTTGTTGAAGATCACTGTATGCACAGAGAGGAGTATGCATATGGCCTAAGTTTCTAAAAAGTTTTCCAAATCATTGCTGTAATGTCCTTGGCATTGAAGGTACACTTTACCTAACAACACTTTTTCTTTTTTTTTATTATTTAAGTGCATTGTATACATCAAACATATTAATAACATTGAGCATTTTGAGAATCAAATAATATATGAAAATTTGTTCAACTTTTATATTCATATCCTTTCATCCCCTAAAAATATCATTAATGAACATTTAATATTATCCATAACTCAGGATCCTATATCAAGGTTGAGTACTAAATTGTTTCAAAACATACAAAATATTCTTTGGGAACTAAGCATAATAAAAGAGCATAAAATATTAAAAATGAATCATTAAGAAATATATTCAAAAGCCCTTATATGACATGTTGATTCTTTATATAGTTCTTTTTGTTTCTATGTGGTTAATTTCAGCCCTGAGTTTGATTATTTCCTGCCATCTACCCTTCTTGGGTGTATTTGCTTCTTTTTGTTCTAGAGCTTTCAGGTGTGCTCTCAAGCTGCTAGTGTAAGCTCTTTCCAGTTTCTTTTTGGAGGCACTTAGAGCTAGGAGTTTTCCTCTTACCACCGCTTTCACTGTGTCCCATAAGTTTTAGCATAATGTGTCTTCATTTCCATTAAATTCTAAAAAGCCTTTAATTTATTTCTTTATTTCTTCCTTGACCAAGTCATCATTGAGTAGAGCTTTGCTCAGCTTCCATGTGTATGTGTGTCTTTGGTTGTTTTTGTTGGAATTTAAGACCAGCCTTAGTCCATGGTGATCTGATAGGGTGTGTAGAATTATTTCAATCTTCTTGTATCTGTTGAGGCCTGTTTTATGACGGATTATATGTTCTGTTTTGGAAAAGGTACCATGAGGCAGAGTTCGTGCCCCAAATCTGCTCAGGGCACTGACTCAGACCAGAAGGAGCCTATGCCACTGGTCAGGTGGAGTTCCTGTGTTCCTGGGTCCTGCTGTTCCCAGTTACTTCTGGGATCAACAACTTTTAAAATGATACCATCATCTTTCAATATGATTTAAAGTGTCCCCACATTTTCAGGAGATAGGGTGAGTCCAAGGCCAGGCCCTTTCAGTCACTCTTAAATTCTGCACACACATGTCCCCAACGGGGTTCCTCAGTCCATCAAGCAACAACTTGTTCTATTTTCCACCACAGTAGAATTTTATTTAATTTTTTTTTCTGAAAAAGCTTCCCCTACACACGCTTGTTCCATGATACCAACCAGAACTAACACCACATTCCCATTGACCTGAGAATTTCCCAGTGTCCAGCAGAGGGCAGCATAGGCACAAAGGAACATATTTTCCTTCACAGCATCAGGGAGGCTGCTGGTGTGGCTGAGATGGTGCAGAGCCAGAAGCCTTAACACAAAAAACATTAGGAACAAAACCTCAGTGTGGTGGTCTGAGTTTGTAATCTCAGCACCTAGGAAGTAGAGACAGGAGAATCAGAATTTCAAGGCCAGCCATGCATGAAACCCTACCTTAAAATAAAAATTAGAAATCAGTATCATCAAATGGGTTGGCTGTTTTCTCTGGAATATGTAGAAGTAGGGAAAGGTAAGAAGATGTGTTTCACGAGCATCAGTGAATAAACACCCACAAGTTTCTAATTTCAAATCTTGGCATTCTATTTTACTGTGGAGAAAAATACATTTTTTGGTAAATGTCCAATAAATGATGGCTACTGTGGAGAGATGGAGTTGATTTAGCACAGAAACATTTCTTCCAAACATATTTAAAAGTAGTGCGTTATCCAAGTCTAGGGGTAGATGGCAGATGGCTTGGCCACTTGGCAGGAGCCTGGGAACCTACTTTAGGCTTCAGAAAGAGAACTACGCACAATTTAACTTCACTTGCAGACTTGAGAACACAGAATTTCTGACCCACTATCTGAGGGAAGGTTGTAGATGTGTTATAACCTCCCCAGACAGCAGCTCTGGAGCTTAGCTCTGAAATTTCTGGCCTTTCCTGAGGGTCTCAGACCAAAGCTTAGCCCTGTCTGGACATGCCATTTGCTGTGCCTGCCTTTGGGAAACTCAAGGTGGACGGAGGTTAGAGTGCCACGGGGAGAGACATTATGTAAGACCTTGTTGGACAAGTTTGAGATCATCTGTAATCTGATAGTTGAATCTGGAACCAATTATAAGAGCGTGAACTGAGGCTAGGTCTGGCTTGAGTTGCCATCAGACTCCTGGGAGCTCTGTGGAACAGGCAGAGAGCACCTTATCATCTCATGATTAGGCCACTGGACTACACATGGATGGGTGTGGTAACAAGGCCTCACCATCTAAGACGGGTTACACAAAGCCCTTCAGAAGAGCACCAAGACCCTGTCACAGGGCCCCAGAGCAACTGGCCTTCCACCATGTGGCTCTTTGCTCTGGCCCTGGCTTCTCTCAACACTTGCATGGCTTTTGGTGAGTTCTTCCAAAATACAAACACTTGGAGCTCTTTTGAAGCTCCTAAGCCAGGGCAAATGGGAGTGTAAATGTGTATGAAGAGAAGAGATGCCAGGTTCCATTCTGCATCAGAGATCACCAGCACGATTTCAAAAAGGGCTTGGAGCAGAAGAACCCAGCAAGCTCCTCCCATCACAGATATCCAGGGAAAGAAAACCATGGTGATACTGCAGCTTCAGGTGCTAAGAGGTCATTGAGCTAGCATGAGAGGCCCTAGCTATCTTCCAGATCTTACTCTATCTTTAGGTAGATATAGAGAGAGATTCAGCAAAGTTTTAACAGCATTGAGTCGGGAGTCAGGGCACAAGGCTAGATAGAGTCTAGTTCAGCTCTTCTGATCCCTGTGACTTTGGAAAAGACACTTCAGCTTTGCAGTGTCTGGGTGATGAATCTGGAAAATGGAAAGCAATAGAACCTTCCTTACTGAGCTGTACTGAGGATGGCATAGGTGGTTGTTTTTGTAGCCCTTAGCATAATGTCTGGTCTAGAAGCACAAAATATGGATGGACTTAAAGGGGTGGTATTTTTAATGGGTATATTTGTAAAAATTTGAAATATGGTCAAGACAACATGTTAAGAGCCAAACGCTACTGAGAAGATCATTTGTTCCTCAGTCTCCAGGAGATGTTGGTATGAGCTGTATGTTGGATGAGAAGGTGAATAATGAGAGGCACCCCTTAGACTCAGGAGCCTGACCTTGTAGAAGTACCACAGACACATCTAGATGAGAGAGGGAACAGAAAGGAGCTGCCAAGAGCTGGAGGAGGGAGTAAGGCCTTCAGATCACCACGGGGAGCTGGGACTTGTACTGTGGGGAGATGGAAAGGAATTGCATACGTGAAAGAGAAGAGTTCAGAGATCCTGATACCAAGGTACAAGTCCTGGTTGGGAAGAATAAATGGGCTACAAATACTGCTAAGTAGAGACCATGGGAACTGTGGAGGGGGGGGAGAGTTCAGAAATGTACAGGTGCATGATGTGGAGGATCTCAAATCCCTAGATAAAGGACTGAGGTTTGCTTAGTGGTCAAGTAAAGAACAGGGACCATTCTGGAGTCAAGAATATTCTTCAGGCAGTTCTTAACATGGTCATCCCAGCCAGGCTAGCCTGCGAGCTCCATTCTTGTGGCACATACAGTTCTTCCCTGACTCCCAACAGCTTTGTTACTGCTTTGGTTCTCCTTCGTTTGGCTCTATACAAAGCCAGACTGACCATCTGTCCTGATGCTAAAGGACATTAGCATTCTTGATCATGGTCATGGATCATATGTTCTCCTGTGTGGCTTCAGGGCATCAGTATCTCAGAGCATCCCTCTCAGAACATGATTCTATTCTCTCATTCTCCAACTGTTGCCACTGAGTACAGACAATATGTAAACATCTCCACTCAAGTGTGTGGTCAGAAATAAATAATGATTCAAAATAGGTCTTACCAAAGAAGACAGCCAATAGCCCTAGAAGGTCTTTATAGGAAACCATATTGCTAAACAGGCCAGAGTGTACTGGAAACAGTCCCAACTGAGGACACACACTAGAGTGGTCACAGGAGGAAGGGCAAACCAAGCACCACAAGAAGTCCAGGGAGACATGGAGAAGGGGCTGGAAGAGTGTGAGGGCTACATCTGAGCCAAGATCCCTAGCTGTGGTCCATGTTAACTCAGTGATGCTGTTCTGCTACCTGAAGTAGGTAGAAACCAGTAGCCAGAAGGTGGAAGGTGGACTGTTGAGATGAGAAAATATAAAAAGAAATACAAAGGTTACTTATCAGCTGGGAGGTATTCAAATGGGACATTTACTGTGCACCAGATGTATATTCGAAGTATTTTATAATCGTCCTCAAAGTGCTAAGCAGGCACTAACATGGCCACATTGCAGATGAGGACACTGAGGGATTGAACGAATCCTGAATGGACTTCCTGAAGATGGGTTGAGGTGAGGTTGCTGGAGTATCCAGCAGCAAAACCATGTGCCATTCCAGATGCATCCATTCTCATTTTCTGCCTTACATTCCCTTTCAAATCTGCCACAGTGCCTTGGGGACACAAAGGAGACAGAATCCTAGACATAGTGGGGGTTGCAGGGCTCTGATGGCCAAACACTGGTTCTGGATTCGGCAGAAATTAACAAGACACAGTTTGGCTGGTGAAACTGGGGTGATAACCATTCTAATGAGTCTTGCTAATGAACCGCATCAAAGGACATTGAAGTATATGGAAGTCCTGAGCTGTCCTGCAATAAGCGTGGATTGTCTTTTCTGTGTTTGAGCCTTTCAAATACAAAGTCTTGTCGACCCTGGAGATACTGACATTCATGGGGTCCAACTAATCCAGAGCCTGTACCCCAGCTACCTCCAATATGGGGTTCTTGTAGCCTACTGCCTATCCAACTTAGTCACTCAGAGCCAGGCACCAGGCAACTGAGGACAGCCCTTGAGCTCCAAAAAATGATGTAAACTGGCTTCCTCTTCCCCTGATCCTCCTTATTCTTTCTCACAATCCCTCTGCCCTATCCTCCTGAATGACTTTGGTTCCTTTCCTGATCATTTCAGTGGTGAGGAGCATAAGTAATGAGTAATAAGGGGTAAGGGGCCACTTCTCCTTCATCTTATAACCCAGCATCCAACACTTCACTGAATGGGCTATCTCCCAATCTCCATGGCATGGATGCTTTTCTACCTCCAGTTCTGGTTTACCTCTTCTGACATCCCTCTGAATTGGGAAGGATGTTTTTTT
>CACVCL010032386.1:0-17371 GCA_902729485.2 Mus minutoides | reverse complement strand
AAGGGTTGAAGCTCTTAGCAGGGTGAGGACACTTTAGTATCAGCAATTGGCTTTAGTATCCTTGTATACAACACACCAATCAAAGAGACTAATTAATCTTCCGTTGAAGCCCAATGGGATTTATTAAAAGGAAATCTTGTAAAACATTTCACTCCACACCATGTATTTGGATAATCCAGAAGAACGGTTTAATTAGGAGATTAAGAGCTCATTGAAGTATATTCCAGAACCGAATGGTTTCTATCAAGATTACATAGGGATCACAGTCCTAGTGGGGAGGCAGCATTCCCAGCGTCCTCTGCTCTCCCCTTTAATGGATAGATGGCAGCAGCAATTCACTTTTTAAATCACTTAAGTCCAAACATACAGAATAGCTTTCATTGGATCTTGTCTGCCATATCATTGATTGGTTAAGCTATACCAATAATTATAAATCTGTTTCCCCTCTAAAGCATTGAAAACTGTCATTGTGGACATCAGTTCCCTGACAAAAATACAGGTTGTGGATAAGTCTTGAAGAGGAGTTTTGTGTGGTCCTTTCCAGATTGTGAATAAGGCACAAACTGAATTATAGCAAATAGCACCAATTCAGTATCTTGTGCATGGTAATATAGTCCAACATCTACACACACACACACACACACACACAGTGTGGAAATATATTTGAAAGGGTTTCCGGTTTTTTTATGGGTCATATGTCCAAAGCTTTAGAACTATATCTGTGAACGACACTGGAAGCACAGTGAAAGTCAAAATCCAAATTCCAGCTGTAATTCCAGAATTCCAAAAGCTAGTGGCAGGAGGAGCATCAATTTATGGCTACCCTGGACTATACAGTAACACCTTTTACCACTCTCTCCCCAGAAAACAAGTTCAAATTCCATTCTCTCTTACTCTCTACTTTAATATATGACCTAGGTTCTAGCACACTGAGTCGGATAACACTCAATATGTGGTATCCTGTAGAATCAAATCCAGCCACCAACATGTGAGTCTCACAGCCTCTCTATTCATACACATCTCTATTCTTTTCAAGGACCACGAAACCAGTGGATACTGGGTGAGGAGACAAAACTATCCCTTCTGGCTCACATTTATCTAAACAGGCATTTCTTTCCTCTAAGGTAGATAATCCTCACCCATGATTAAATAAGCTTCAGTTGACCCAGTCTTCCAGGTACTCACCGCTATGGCTTTCAAGCTAGACCAGCTATTTCTTGGGCTAGAAGTTCATCATAAACAATGGTTTATGAAGTTAGAGTTGGAAACAATTTAGTTGGCCATCGGGTAAAATATGACAGATGCCCACCTTGGAGAAGAGCAGTAAGAAGTAATGTTGGCCTAGATTTTTCAAAAGCTACTTTAATAATGGTTCTTTAATGCCTCAACCTATCCCAACACCCACCAGAGGTAGGGGAAAATAAAGTTTAATGGGAAACAGGGGTTGTGGACCTTTTTAGAACTAGTTCTTTGTGGGGATTCTAACCTTCATTATCAGCAGCCCAGTCCACTAGCAAAACACAAAGCCTGAATCAGTAGCAGTGGCTAAACTCAGAAGGAACAGCGAGGCTGTTTATTATGGGAGTACTTCTATTATTCTTTTTTGGAGGTGAGGAAATTTAAATTCAGAGAAGTAAAATGCTTACAGAACTGGTCACATTATGAGTCACATTTTAAACATAAGCAATCTAAGGACACCTCATGTTTTATCTGAATCATGATGACATATCTACCAGATTCCATCCTCGGCCCCTAAAGGACAACACATTCTCATTCTATACATGTCACGACTATAAAATTCCTTTCTTTCCCCTAGGGTTAGCTGAAGTCTACAAGCTCATATCTTTTCAGAGTATACAGGGAGTGCAAAAATGGTTATTTCTCATCAAGTATGTCTTCCTAAGTCAACATCAGAAACTTGAGCATGAAGTAGACAATATTATCAAAGAGAAAATGGAAAGAGTTTTACAAAAATGCTAGCTAGTTACAGATGATACAATACAGAAGTAAGCGAAGCAGTAGTGGATGGTGAAGACCCAGAAATTAGCAACAGTAGAACACATTACCACCTTGGGCATTAGGAAACAAGAACAGAAACAATGTTAACTGATCTACAACAGAACTGGTGCATTGTGAGTGGGACATCAAACAGGAAATGCAATCTGTTGTCATAAAACAGGAAATGCAGTCTGTCATAAAACGGGAAATGCAGTTGCAGTCTGACATCAAACAGAAAGTGCAGTCTGATTTCAAACAGGAAATGCAGTGTGGTAGGTAGAATTTCCAAGAATGACTTCAGGACTGCACACTCTAATCCCCAGAACCTTTGAATAGAGTTAGCTATCATTGATGGGACTGAATTATGTTTTACCATCAGACTGATAGTGAAAAGGGAAGATTATCCAATAATGTCTACTCTAATCCCAAAGCATTTTTAAAAAATCAAAGAATTTTATCTGGTAATAGAAGAGGAAGTTGAGAGAAGAAACCAAGAGATTCAAACTGTGGAGGTTCGATGTGATGTATCTTGTCCTTTAAAGATGGAAGAGGCATAGAAGAAAGCAGCTTCCAGAAGCAGCAAGCTCCCTGCTCCTGACACATGGCTGAGTACAACAGCCTTCAGCCAGGCCTGTACTCAGAACTGGAATTCTGCAGGCCAAGTGAGCTTAGAAACAAATCACCAACTCACCCTTCACCTCCATATAAAAGCTTAACTCTGCCAGGACCCTTCACCTCCATCTAAAGCTTAACTCTGCCAGGACCCTTCACCTCCATCTAAAGCTTAACTCTGCCAGGACTTGGGATCTTGGTGATACAGAACTGACTTGAATTCACCCTTCTGTCCTAAAGAAATGTGAAGTAATGAGTGTTATTTTGAGCTGCTGAATGTGATCATTTGTTTCAACAGTGCATATCCACATACAACCAAAGAGGGCCTAACTGTGGGCAGAATAGCTATGAGCACGGAGGAGATAGAAATAACAACTATAGAGCAGGAGAGATGGCTCAGCAGTTGTCTTTAATGGGGTTACTGTCGCTGTGATGAAACACCAGGGCCGAAAGCAATTTGAGAAGGAAACAGTTTATTTAGCCATTTTGTCGTCCTTTTGTTTGTTTGGTTGTTTGGTTAGTTGGTTGGTTTTTGTTTGGGGGGGGGGGTGTTTGTTTGGTTTTGCCAATTTTTTGACGGTGCTGGTTCTTCTCCTAACTGTCTCCTAAAAATATCTTCTCTGGCTCAGTTCTGCTTCTTCTGGCTGAACCCTCACCAACTGTGTTCTCTTCTCATTCTGCTCTCTGACCCTACTCATCTGCCACTGTAAGATCAAACCAGAAATACCCCTATTTCAGACACGGGCTGTTCGCGCATCTCAAGGACCACGAGAGACCTATCTTGATGCAAATTGCAAGAGGAGTTTTAATTGGAGCTCCAGGACGACCCGTATCCCACGCAGGGGACAGGGGGGTCGACCTCGTGGCTCGAAAATTAGGAGCTTTTATAACAATGGGGTAGGGGGGTTGGGGAAATTGGCGCGGTTTCACATGATTGGCTAGTTTAAACATCAGCAAGATACCCAGGCAGCTAACTCTAAGAGACAAGGGTGGGGGAGGTAATCTACCTAACAATTAAGTCATGTGCTACCTTAGGCAACCTCCTGGGGCATTGAGACATTTCACAGAGATTGCTGTGACATTCAGAGGGCGTTGGCTATTCTGTGATTGCTCCAGGAAAGGCTTGCCCCATACCTAGAGCCATCAGTTAGTTTAAAGGTTCACTTTCCCTCCTGACACAAGGGACTCTATTTTGTCTTTGGTTACATACTACTCTTTCACCACCTATCCTGCTCTTCTGACTCCTGAAATATCTCTCTCTCTCTCTCTCTCTCTCTCTCTCTCTCTCTCTCTCTCTCTCTCTCTCTCTCTCTCTCCTCTCACTGCTGGTTTTCTATACCCTCTCCTGCCTCCAGAATTCCAAGAGGCAACCAATACTGAAAGGCATAGGGTCTTTCAAAGGAACAGGTACACAAAATAAGTTATATTACAGCTTACATGTACTGTGCCGAAGTCCATAGTGGGAAGCCAAAGCAGAAATTCAAACCAGGAAAGAAGCTTTGGCAGGAGCTCATACAGTGGCCATGCTTGCTGCCTTAAGATTCATGGCTTGTTCAGCCTGATTTTTTTCATGAACCTCAGACCACCAGCCCAAGGGTATCTGTCCACAATGGGCTGGATCTGATCAATCAATTGCTGATTATGAAAATGTCCTAGATGCTTCCATGACTGGGACCAGATCTCATGGAGGTCATTTTCTCAATTGAGGTTCCCTCCCTTAAGATGACGTTAGCTTATGTCAAACTGATATTAAAAAGAAAAGAAAAAAGAAAAAAAAGGATAGTGAGTAGTGAGTAAAAGTGCTTCAGTGTGAAAAAAAAAATCTAGACATGTAGGACAAGGATCTATAATCCCAACATTCCTGCAATGATGAGAAGTAAAAACAGATAATCTCTGGAAGGTCGGGGCCCAGCTAGACACACAGTTGGAAAATAACAAAACAGCTCTATCCTAAACAAGAGGGAAAGCAAAGATCTGAGACCTGAGACTGTCCTCTAACCTCCACACTCATGGCATGTCTACATATGCGCACACGTGCATGCACACACACACACACACACACACACACACACACAAATTAAATAAACACCCTATTTATACTTCCTCCTGTTCTATACTCTGTTCTGTGGACAGACATTTATCATGACATTGATGTCAGATACTGACATAAGTCCCCTAAAACATGTCGATCTCTTTCAAGCACTTAGATATATTCTAAGCCCACAGATGAATTAGGATTTTGTGGGCATTAAGCATATAATTGTAGATCCATCTCAGGAAAAAGACTATCAAAAGCAGTACAAAAGCAAATGTCTATCTAAAATGTAAAGAGAACTCACAGCAAATTATAAAATTTATTGGTGCCACAAACATCACAATAGTCTGACTAGTATGTCAATACTTCTATTTTTAACAGCTCTTAATATATGCTTTCTTCTGACTTTGGTTCTGTTACCTCTAACTAGTCCTTTGGATGAGAACACTATAATATTTTATTTGGGCTGTATTGCATGCATGTGATGTTCACACATATGTGTTTGTGTTTACATGTATATGGACATGTGCACATGTGTGAGTGTGTGTGCATATGTCTATGTGTTTGCTCACACATGTGGAGGTTTGAGATTGATGTGTCTTCTTCTGTCACTCTCCAATTAATATTCTGAGGCAAGCTCTGTCTCTCAGATCACACTTTGAAAAAAGTCTGACTAGCCAGCTTGTTTCCAGGATTCTCTGCCATTATCTCTGACAAGAAACTCCATACCCTGCTGGTTTTTACTTGAGTTTTAGGAATTAAGCCCTGGCCCCTCACGCTTGACCCACTAAGGCAATCCTCCAGCCCCCATGATGCTCCCACAGAAAAAAAAAATAGAAAATCAATTCAGACTTTTTGTCTTGCAGAAGTAATAAATTATCCTCTCCCATATTTTGAAAAACAAAGTTCTTTTTCTAGCTTAATGTCAATAGCAGCATGAATTTTATTTTGTAACTGGCATTACACATGTTTAAACCGCCTTCATTTTCTTTCATAATGGAAGGATAAGATTTCAATGGTTTTCCAGATTTCTTCTTCAGAAGAGAGTCTCACATTAGTCTCCAATGGACTGTGCTCTTGAAGCCTGTCAGCATTCTTACTGAAGCGATGCTTTGGGCGGCTTTGTTATCTTTCCACCATGAGGAGTTTTATGTTAAATTGGCAGTAAATTTACATCAATCTTGGTGTTTGCACTCCACCCCAATAAGGTGAAAGTCATATCATCCAATTATGCTAAATTCGGCTGTTTGCACTGCTTCTCTTAGGAGTTATTACTTTTGAGTATGACTAGGGGGAAAACGGTTGTTACAACTCACTTCTTGAAGTTAGAATATTTGTTATTAATTTTACATTATTCCCCTATTTTTTAATTCACTTTACATCCCAGGTGCAGCCCCCCTTCCTCCTCTCCTCCCAGTTCCATCCTCACAAGTCCCTTCCCCATCTCCTCAGAGAAGGGTGAAATCACACACACACACCCTGGTTATGTCCCCACCCTGGGACATCAAGGCCCAACCAGTGAGTCCAGCTAGGCAATGGCAGGCAACAGAATCTTAGACCTCCCTCACTTCATCTGTGCTGTCTGGCAACTCAGTTCACAGGTCAGCAGCAGCTCAATTCACTCGCAAACACTTCACGGATACACCAGCAGTCCGGTTCCGTAGAGTTGGGATAGCAAACCACAAATCAGCAGCAGTAGTCTTACCTAGCAGAGACAGCCAGGCCTCGGCCTCCGCATGAGTCAGCAAGAGGGACCAAAAGTCAACAGGAACGCCAGGAAAAGTTCTGGGATGTCCATCTCTCAACCAAGTGAAGATCAGCAAAGTCTCAACCCCAACAAGCTCTGCTACGCAAGCAAGCCAAGATCAGCTTCTGTCGCTGTCTTTCAAGTTCTTCTTATACTCTCTCCAAATATCACGTGTCTTCCACTGGCGTTGCCTCACCACATGTCTTGCTACAACACATGTGTCTGTGTCACCTGTCATCACTCTGCCAATCAGCTCAAGTTTCTGGAAACAGCAAGAAGCCATGGCACACCACCAGAAATTTTTTGATGCATTTCTATCTAAGGAGTCCCAACAAATGGAACTCCACTACAGAATGTAAGGTGGACCAATGCATGCATGTTGTTAGGGAAGAATCCTTCATCACGTGTTCTTTCACTTCTCCTCTGTGAGTCTGGCCTCCCTTGGGTGTAACCCTACCTGGTACTTTAAGTCTCTGCCAGGTTAGGCATACCCTCTCCCACTGAGGGGAGACAAGGCAGCCCAGCTAGAAGAACATATTCCACATAGTGGCAATAGCTTTTGGGATAGCCCCCTGCTCCAGTTCTTCAGGAACCACATGAAGACCAAGCTGCACACCTGAAACATATGTGCTGGAGGCCTAGGTTCAGCCCATGTATGTTCTTTGGTTGGTGGTTCAGTCTCAGAGAGCCTCAAGGGTTTGTTGACTGTGTTGGTCTTCCTGAGGAGTTCCTATTCCCTCAGGGTCCCGCAATCCTTCTTCCTAGTCTTCTTCCATAAGAGTCCCCAAGTTCCATCCAATGTTTGGCTGTTGGTGTCTTCATCTGTCTGAGTCAGCTGCTGGATGGAGCACTTCAGAAGCCAGTCATGCTAGGCTCCTGTCTGCAAACATAACAAAGTACTATAAAGTGTCAGGGATTGATGCTTGCCCATGGGATGGGTCTCAAGTTAGACCAGTTATTGGTTGGCCATCCCTTGTGCCTACATTTCTTACAGACAGGAAAAATTTACAGTAGAAAGTTTTGTGAGTGGGTTTGTGTCCCTACCGCTCCACTGGGGTTCCTGCCTCAATACAGGAGGTAGCATCTTCAAGTTCCTTACCCCAGTGTTGTGAGTCATAACTAAGTTGACCTCCCATTGATTCTTGGGCACCTTCCTTTTCCCAAGGTCTCTGTCTTGTCCTCAAGATGTGCCCCTCACCCACAATCTCACCCTATTGAGTTGCAGATTTTCATTCATTCTCATGGCCATCTGTCGATCTTTCCTGTCCTTCCCCACAGATGATCCTGAATCCCCATTTCCCTACCCAAACCCTCTCCCTCCAAGTTCTCTCCCTCCATTTGCCTCTTATGACTATTTTATTACCCATTCTAAGAGAAATTCAAGCATCCTTACTTGTGCCTTCTTTCTTGTTTAGCTTCTTTGCATCTGTGGAGTGTAGCATGGGTATCCTTTACTTTATGGCTAATATTCTCATATAATAGAGTACATCTCATGCATGTCCTTTGGGGACTGGGTTACTTCACTCAGGATGATATTCTCAAGCTCCATCCATTTGTCCGCAAAACTCATGGTATCTTTGTTTTTAGTAGCCAAGTACTATTCCATTGTGTGGATGTACCACATTTCCTTTATCCATTCTTCAGTTTTTTGTTTCCACTTTATGGCTATTATTAATAAATTTATATAAACATAGCTAAGCAAGTGTCTTTGTGGGATGGTGGAATACCTTTTGAGTATATGCCCAGGAGTGGTGTAGCTGAGTCTTGAAGTAGAACTCTTCCCAGTTTTCTGAGAAACTCTCAAATTGATTTCCAAAGAGGTTGTACAAGTTTGCACTAACACCAGCAATGGAGGAATGTTCCCCCTTGCTCCACATCCTCACTAACATCCTGCTGTCCCTTGAGTTATTGATCTTAGCCATTCTGATGGGTGTAAGATGGAACCTCACAGATGCTTTGATTTGCATTTCCCTGATGACTAAGAACACTGAACATTTCTGTAAGTGTTTCTCAGCCATTCAAGATTCTTCTGTTGAGAACTCTGTGTTTAGCTCTGTACCCCATTTTTAAAATTGGGTTATTTGGTTTTGTTTGTGTCTAACTTCTTGAGTTCTTTGTAAATTTTGAATATTAGCCCTCTGTCAGATGTAGGGTTAGTGAAGTTCATTTCCTAACCTGTAGGCTGCCATTTTGTCCTAGTGACAGTATTCTTTGCCTTACAGAAGCTCTGAATTTTCCTGAGGTTCCATTTATCATTGTTGATCTTAGAGACTGAGCCATTGGTTTTCTGTTCAGGAAATTGTTTCTGTACCAATCTATTCAAGGCTATTTCTCACTTTCTCTTCTATGAGATTTAGTGTATCTGGTTTTATTTTATGGTCCTTGATCCACTGGGACTTGAGTTTTGTGAAGGATAATAAATGGGAATCTATTTGTATTCTTCTACATGTAGACATCCAGTTAGACCAACACCATTTGTTGAACATGCTTTCTTTTTTTCCACTGTATGGTTTTGGCTTCTTTATCAAAAATCAAGTGTCCATAGGTTTATAGGTTTATTTCTGAGTCTCTGATTCAAATCCATTGGTCAATGTGCCTGTTTACATACCAATACCAAGCAGTTTTTCTCATTATTGCTCTGTAGTACAATTTGAAGTCAGGAATGGTGATTTCACCAGAAGTTATTTTATTGTTCAGGATTGTTTTGGCTATCCTGGGATATTTTGATTTTCCATATGAAGTTGAGAATTTCTCTTTCAAAGTCTATAAAAATGTATTGGAATTCTTATGGGGATTGGACTGAATCTATAGATTACTTTTGGTAAGATGACCATTTTCATATGTTAATCCTATCTATGCATGAGCATAGGAGATCTTTCCATCTTCTGATATCTCCTAAAAGTTATTTCTTCAAGAGCTTAAAATTCTTGTCATACAGATCTTTCATGTGCTTGGTTAGAGTTACATGAAGATATTTTATATTATTCATGGCTATGGTGTCCCTAATTTCTTTCTTAGCCCCTTTACCATTTGTATAAAAGAGTGGTACTGTTTGGTTTTGTTTTTTGTTTTGTTTTGTTTTGTTTTGTTTTAGTTAATTTTGTATCTGTCCACTTTGCTGAAGGTGTTTATCAACTTTAAGAGTCCTCTGGAAGAATTTTTGGAGTCACTTATGTATACTATCTTATCATCTGAAAAATAGTGATACTTTGACTTTTTCCTTTCCAATTTCTATCCCCTCGATCTCCTTTAGTTTCCTCATTCCTTTGGCTAGAACTTCAAGTACTATACTGAGTAGATAGGGAGAGAGTGGGCAGCCTTGTTTAGTCCCTGATTTTAGTAAAATTACTTGAAGGTTCTCTACATTTAATTTGATGTTGGCTACTGGTTTGCTGTATTTTGCTTTGATCATGTTTATGTATGTGCCTTGTATCTTTGATCTCTCTAATACTTTTAACATGAAAGTATGTTGGATTTTGTCAAATGCTTTTTTAGCATCTAATGAGATGATCATATGATTTTTTCAGTTTGTTTATATAATGGATTATGTTGATGGATTTTTGTGTATTGAACCATCCCTCCATTCCTAGGATGAAGCCTACTTGATCATGGTGGATAATGTCTTTGATGTGTTCCTGGATTTTGTTTGTGACTCAGCTACACCACTCCTGGGCATATACTCAAAAGGTACTCTACCATCTCACAAAGACACTTGCTTAGCTATGTTTATATTAATTTATTAATAATAGCCATAAAGTGAAGAACGGATAAAGGAAAAAAAACTGAAGAATGGATAAAGGAAATGTGGTACATCCACACAGTAGAATAGTACTTGGCTACTAAAAACAAAGATACCATGAGTTTTGCGGACAAATGGATGGAGCATGAGAATATCATCCTGAGTAAGGTAACCCAGTATTTTTGCACAAAGGTTCATAAGAAAAAGAAGTCTGAAGTTCTTTTTATTTGTTGAGTCTTTGTATTGTATAGGTATCCAGGTGATTATGGCTTTATAAAATGAGTTTGGAATATTTTGTGGAATAGTTTGAGGAGTATTAATATTAGCTCTTTTTTTGAAAGTCTTGTAGAATTCTCCACTAAAAACACTTGGCCCTGGGCTTTCCTTTAGTTGGGAGACTTTTACTGTAATTTTTTTTTTTTTTTTTTGGTTTTTTCGAGACAGGGTTTCTCTGTGTAGCCCTGGCTGTCCTGGAACTCACTTTGTAGACCAGGCAGGCCTCGAACTCAGAAATCCGCTTGTCTCTGCCTCCCGAGTGCTGGGATTAAAGGTGTGTGCCACCACTGCCCGGCTTAGTTGGGAGACTTTTAATGATTGATTCTATTTCCTTAAGAGTTTGGGGGCTATTTAAATGATCTTGATTTAACTTTAGATAAGTGGTATCTGTCTAGAAAATAGTCCATTTAGTTAAGATTTTCAAATTTTTGTGGAGTGGAGGCTTTTGAAGTAGGATCTAATGATTCTTTGAATTCCCTCAGGGTATATTCTTATGCCTTCCTTTTCATTTCTGATTTTGTTTATTTGGATACTTTCTCTCTCTCTCTCTCTCTCTCTCTCTCTCTCTCTCTCTCTCTCTCTCTGTGTGTGTGTGTGTGTGTGTGTGTGTGTGTGTGTGTGTGTGTGTGTGTCTTTTGGTTAGTTTGGCTAAGGGTTTGTCTAACTTATTAATTTTCTCAAGAAAACAGTTCTTGGGTTCCTTAATTCTTCATATTGTTTTTTGTTTGTTTGTCTCTAATTTGTTGATTTCAGCCCTGAGTTTGATTATTTCCTTCCATCTACTCCTTTTATGTGATTTGTTTCTTTTTGTTATAGAGCTTTCAGATGTGCTGTTAAATTGCTAGTATGAGATCTCTCCAATTCCCTTATGAAGGTACTTTGAGCTATGAACATTCATCTTAGCACTGCTTTCATGTGTACCATAAGTTTAGGTATATTGAACCTTCATTTTCATTGAATTCTAGAAAGTCTTTAATTTCTTTATTTCTTCCCTGACACAGTAGTCATTCAGTAGAAAGTTGTTCAATTTTCACGAGTCTGTGAGCTGTTATTTTATTGTTGTTGTATTCTGGCTTTAATCTATGGTTGTCTGATAAGATACACAATGTTAGTTCAATGTTGTTACATCTTTTGAGGCTTGCTTTGTGACTGAGAATATGGTCAATTTTGGAGAAGGTTCTATGGGTTGCTTAGAAGAAGGTATGTTCTTTTGTGTTTGAGTGAAATGTTCTATAGATATCTGTTAGTTCCATTTGATTCATAATCTCTGTTAATTTCATTATTTATTGTTATTTTCATTATTATTGTTTAGTTTTTGGTCTCAATGAATTGTCCATCAGTGAGAGCCTTTGGGTGTTGAAGTCTCTCCCTATTTACATTTGGGCTTCAATGTGTGATTTAAGCTGTAATAATGTTTCTTTTTTACAGATATGGCTGCTCTTGCATTTGGGGCACAGATATTGAGAATTGAAGCATCATCTTGGTGGATTTTTTTCCTTTAATGAAAATATGTCCTTTTCCATCTCTTTTAATTAAAATTCATTAAATGTCTATTTTATCAGATATTAGAATGGCTATTCCAGCTTGCTTCTTAGGTTTGTTTGCTATAAAAACCAGTTTCCAGCTCTTCATTCTGAGATAATGTCTATTTTGTTGCTAAGGTGTGTTTCTTGTATGCAACAGAATGAAGGATGCTGTTTCTCATCCATTCTCATTGGTCTGTGTACTTTTATTGGAGAATTGAGTTTGTTAATGTTGAGAGATATTAATGACCACCATTTTGCTCATGTGAGGTTATTTATTTCCTGTGTTTTCTTGCATGTAGTAAGCCTCTTTCAGTTGGATTTTCCTTCTAGTTTCTGTGGGGCTAAATTTGTGTCTAGATATTGTTGAAATTTGGTTTTATTATGGATTATCTTGTTTTCTCCATCTATGGTGATTAAAATTTTGTTTGGTATAGTAGTCTGGGCTGACATGTTTTGGTGTCTTAGAGCATGCAAGATATCAACTCAGACCCTTCTGACTTTTACAGTACCTGTTGAGAAGTAAGGTGTGATTTTGATAGGTTTGCTATTATATGTTACTTGGCCTTTTCCCCTTGCAGCTTTTAATATTCTTTCCTTGATATTCACATTTAGATCTTTTATTATGTAGTAGGAGAAATTTCTTTTCTTGTCCAATCTATTTAGTGTTTTGTATGCTTCTTATATAGAGAGAGACATATCTTTAGGTTGAGAAAACTTTCTTCTATGATTTTATTGAAAATATTATCTAGGCCTTGTATCTGGGAACCTTCTCCTTCTATCCCTATTATTCTTAAGTTTGATCTTTTCATAGTGTCCCAGAGTTCTTGGATGTTTCATACCATGAAATTTTAGATTTAGCATTTTCTTTGATAGATGTATCAGTTTCTTCCATCATATCTTCTATGCCAGAGATTTTCTTTTCCATCTCTTGGGGTGTTTGTTTGTTTGTTTGTTGTTTTGCTTTGTTTTTGTTGTTGTGGTTTTGGTTTTTTGTTTTGTTTTGTTTTTGGTTACACTGTAGTTTCAATTCTCTTCATTAGGTTTTTATCTCCAGGATTCCCTCATTTTGTGTTTTCTTCATTGCTTCTATTTCTATCTTTAGTTCTTGAGCAATTTTATTCATTTCCTTCAACTGTTTGATTGTATTTTCCTGTATTTATTTAAGTAACTTAGTCTTTTTCTAATCTTTACAAGATTAGATTTAAGGTCATCTTCTTTTGTGTCTGCTGAGTTAGGACATCCAGGACTTGCTGTAGCAGGATACCTGGGCTCTGGTGGTGCCATAATACCCTGGTTCTTGTTGGCTGTGTTCTTATGCTTTTCTTTAACCATCTGGTTGTTCCTGGTATTGGCTGGATCTTCCTGATGCTAGCAGTACTCCTTGGGGAGTCAAGGAGAGCCATGGGCCAGACAATGAATCTCAAGGAACAGGACCCTGTTCACCTCTGCTGGCCCCGAGAATATCTGGCAGGTAGGGTATTGGCTGGAGAGGGGTCTAAGCTGCACGTTCCTGGGACCCAGAAAGGCTCCTTGGGATTACAGGGTGAGCCATGGACCAGATGATGAAGTTCAGGGGACCATATACAACTTACCTCTTCTGCTGTGCTCCAGGTGAACTCGACTGGCCTTTGCATTTCTATGTATTTCTTTGTTGTTTCATGAATAGCTAAATTTAAAGAGACTTCCAAATCAGACATCTCCAATTTCACCTTCATTTTTTTAAAATGCCCCCAAACACTGGCAAACATGGAGGTGGAAGCTCACAGTCAGCTATTAGATGGAACACAGGATTCCCAAGGAAGAAGGAGCGAGAAAGTACCCAAGGAGCTGAAGGGGTCTTCAACCCTCTAGGTGGAAGAATAACCATGAACTAACTAGTACCCCCTGAGCTCATGTCTCTAGCTGCATATATAGAAGAGGATGGCCTAGTTGGCCATCAGTGGGAAGAGAGGCCCCTTGGTCATGCAGACTTTATATGCCCCAATACAGGGGAACACCAGGGCCAAGAAGTGGGAGCGGATGGGTAGGGGAGCAGGGAACTTTCTGGATAACACTTGAAATGTAAATGAAGAAAGTATCTAATAAAAGTTGAAAAAAAATTAAAAAAAAAAAAGCCCCCAAACAATTACTGGAGATGTAGTCTAAATGATATGTTCAAGCTCATATCACAAAGAGGAAATTTGTAAAATACATTGAGAATTGGATCAACTTCAAAGTCAGCAAGTATATCCCTGACAGAATTGAAATTCAGTCATGACAAAGCAAGAGTAAAAGCTGAATTTCATTTATAATTTTGCACATCTAAAGGTCTAGAACAAACTGTAAGGCTCCTGACTTGGTGAGCTTCAAATTTATTTCTCCTTGCCTCCATTTTTCGTGCACCAGGCACTGTGAACAGACACTGTTGCAATACAACCCCAGGCCCTACATCTTATCACAACTCTTCAGTGGTGCAGAAGCATTCCTGGAAACCAGAGCAAGACTATAGTATTTACCCAATTAAATACTTAAATTGACCCCAGTGGTAGGAGCATGTTCCTCATTATCCACACCAATGATTGGAGTTCCCAAATGAAAGACACACACACATAACCTTTATATTTTGATATGCCTAAAGCAGCTCAAAATATAAAGTGGGTGGACCACTTCTGAACCTCCACATGGCTAACCCACCTCCTTCCAATTTTCCCAAGTTATTACTTATTAAATTCTATACTCCATCTTTGCTGCCCTGGACCCAGTCAGGCAGCCCTCTAGGGGCCACTCTTACTTGGCTCCTCCATGGCAGCTGTGTTCTCTGTCCCACACCTTCTCAGGTGTAGTGTCTTCCCTCTCCTCCCAGCATCTCTGAGGCCCCTCCTCCTCCCGTCCTTCTTCTCTGTCTCTAGCCTGGGAACCCTAAAAGTCCCACCTCTGTCTGCCCTGCCCAGCCATTGACTGTCAGCAACCTTATTTAACAATCAGGACCAACTTGGTGCAGTTTGGGGGGGACCCAAATTAACATAAGAATACAAGCAGCTACACAATACCAGAAGAGCTGTTGACCACTTATTTAACTTCACACAAAAGAGATCAAAAACTGTAGAGGTGACCCCTAGCTGAGATTCTTAACAGCTTGGGGGAGGGGGAATATAGAGATTGAAGTGGCCATGTCCTGTAGTCAGGGGGACTTCCAGCAGGAGAGGGACAGGAACATCAACCTACCCTAAAAACATTCAACCCAAAATTTGCCCTGCCTACAAAATGTGCAGGGATAGAGAGAGCTAACCCCTGACATTATTAGTCATACTCTGCTGTGCTTACAGACAGGAACTTGGCATAACTGTCTCCTGAGAGGCTTCTTCAAGTGACAGATAAAAACAGATGCAGAGACCCACAGCCAGACATCAGGAGGAGCTCGGGGAGGCTTGTGGAAGGAAAGGTGGTAGAATTGGAGGAGCTGGAGGGGTCCTGGATGCTACAAGAAGACCTACAGAGTCAAATAACCTGGGTCCATGGGGACCCACAAAGACCAAAGCACTAACTAAAGAGCATGCAGGGGCTGGACCTAGGCTCGCTACACATTTGGAGCAGATGAGCAGCTTGGTCTTCATGTGGGTTGCCCAACAATTGGAAGGGAGCTGTCCCTGACACCATTGCCTAGGATCCCATTCCCCTAACTGGCCTGCCTGGTTAGGTCTCAACGGGAGAGGATGTGCTTTGTCCTGCTGGAATTGGATGTCCCAGGGCAGGGTGGTACCGAAGGGAGGGGGTCCCCTTCTCTGAGAAGAAGGGAGGGGGCAAAGAATGGAGGGATTAGTTAGAGAGGAACTGGGAGTAGAAGACAGAGAGGGCTGTGATCAGCATGTAAAGGGAATAAATAAATTAATGGAGAAGATCATAGAGGCAAAACAAAGTTTAAACTAAAGGTACTTGTACTAAACTTCTCATTATCCAGATCCTAAAAGCAAGTGTAGCCTGTCCAATATCATTGAACACAAGGTAAAAGGTTATGGAGGGCAAGAAGACAGTGGCTCTGACAAATCCACAGAATTTAAAACTTTCTTTTGTACATTTCATACAAAAACAACTATTAGAACACAATGCTAGAGGATGACACAAATACACGCAAATATACACCTACCCAAGACCTCAGAAACGTCTGTGAAACTGAGGATCCCTGAGAACAGCACACTGTTGCTTCGTGGAAGTCTCTCTCTGATCCCCACCCTTAACTTAATCAGCACTGCTTCAGGCAACTCTAGCTGCTGTAACAAATAAACACAAAAGACAGATGATAGGTCGAAGCCTATAGATTCTGGGTATCTATAAAGTCCAAAGTATTCTTCCTTGGCAGGCAGCTCTCGTCTAAGAAGTTGGAGACTGTGATTGTTGCTTTTATATTGCTGTGACCTCACTAACTGAAAAACAGCCTAAGAGAGGAAGGATTGGTTTTGGCTCTCTGTTTCAGTGGAGTTGTTCACTACAAGTGGGGAAGGCAAGGCAGTGAGAGCATGTGTTATGTATGCCCCAACTCTGCGGGAAACCCAGGAGAGCTCAGGAAATTCAGAGTCTGCTGCAAGTGGGCATGAAAAGTCTTTTCATTGAAAACGAGACAGACTCGGACCACAAACCTTCCCACAGTGCAGGATGGAGTGCGACCCCAAGCCCGGGTGTCTTAAGTTAGAAATTCCTTGAATCCTTAGGGTGAAGGGGAGGGAAGGCGGGTGAGGTAAGTCATGACTCAGAAACGATACCATTTGGTACAGCGGAACCGCGAAACTGAGAGGGGGCATTAAAGATGGTCTTTTGCAATTAGCAAGTTCATCTGGAATAACAAAAAACCTAGATTAGCAAAAACTCTTCTCAACAATAAAAGAACCTCTGGTGGAATCACCATGCCTGACCTCAAGCTGTACTACAGAGCAATCGTAACAAAAACTGCATGGTACTGGTACAGCAACAGACTGGTAGATCAATGGAATAGGATCGAAGACCCAGAAATGAATCCACACACCTATGGTCACCTGATCTTTGACAAGGGAGCTAAAACTATCCAGTGGAGAAAAGACAGCATTTTCAACAAATGGTGCTGGCACAACTGGCGGTTATCATGTAGAAGACTGGGAATTGACCCATTCTTATCTCCTTGTACGAAGGTCAAGTCTAAGTGGTTGAAGGATCTCCACATAAAACCAGAGACACTGAAACTTATAGAAGAGAAAGTGGGGAAAAGCCTCGAAGATATGGGCACTGGGGGAAAATTCCTGAATAGAACAGCAATGGCTTGTGCTATAAGAGCGAGAATTGACAAATGGGACCTCATAAAGTTGCAAAGCTTCTGTAAGGCAAAAGATACTGTCAACAAGACAAAAGGACCACCAACAGATTGGGAAAGGATCTTTACCAATCCTAAATCAGATAGGGGACTGATATCCAATATATATAAAGAACTCAAG
>CACVCL010032385.1:0-17379 GCA_902729485.2 Mus minutoides | reverse complement strand
GTACGCATTTTAAAAGGCCAGTGAGGTAATGAAGAAGAGCCTAGTGGGAACTGCTCTAGCCCTGGGGTGCAGAGAAAGGAGAACAGCAGCGCCTCCAAGTGGAAGGTAAAGGTCTAGTAGCCACGTCCAGTAAGAGACAGCTCCACAAGGGAAAAATAGGACCTCTGATAAAATCACAGTACAAAGCAAGAAGGGTAGAGGAGACAGTCTGACTTTTCACTCCTTGTAGCCTACAAAAACCAACCTCCCTCTTACAGAGTGAACAGCAAAAGCTAAGAAATGGTCCTCAAAGCAGACGAGCCTGTGACCTGCAGAATGCGTCCTCTTGGTATTATTACAATGATGCTACTTCACTAGGAGCATGAACAGCAGTCTTCTTAGAGTTAGCGAGCTCGCTCAGCTGGCTAGGCCAGCTGCCGTCAGCCTGGTGAGCTGGCTCAGTCTCCAGGCGCCACATGGTAGGAGAGTGGACTCCCTCAACTGCACCCTGGCCTTCACATGCATGCTGTGCCCCCCCCAACATACACACACACACACACACACACACACACACACACACACACACACATACACATACACACACACACACACACACACACACACACACACACACACACACACGATCCTTTTACAACCTCAGTTACATTACACTGACTTACGAAAGATCTGGATTATCTTCTGTTAAATTATTTTCCTTTCTTGTCAAGCATTTATAGAAAAAGCTACTAAAAATGTGACTTCGCTCAACAAGTTCATCTGATGCTTTCTCCAATAGAAGATACCTGTAAAATAGCAAGCCCACAAAGAAAACTGTGTTTAGAATTTATATGATTTTCTTCAATTACCTTTTATTAACTGGGAATTACTGTTACACCCAGTTAAATTCAAAGACATTTAGCATTTTTCTATGATTTGGGCTTTTACCTTCTTTAGTTATCTTTTCCCTTTCAAAATAATCACTTAAAGCAGAAATTGCCCACTTATTTAATAAATATTTATCAAATTGCTAACATGTTATTAAGCGCCACATTTACACTGAAGACAAAAAAAAATATGGGCTAGGATGGCAGTATAAGAAACATAAATCACAATATAAACAAGTGAAAATTCAAGGGAATGTTGACCAAATAATCGCATGATAAATATAAGACTGGGGCGTGTATGAGTCTAGAAAACATGTACTAAGTGGGGCATTTCCAGCTTAAATTCTTAATCTACTTCCATATTAAAGTAATTCTTCACTGCCACTTCATTACTCACTTAGTGAGGATAGCTTTCATAATCAAAAATTTTCTATTGTTGATAGTCTACTCTGCTTTAATAGTTTAATAACTTTAGACAGCTAAGTAGCTCAAATATACAGATCAGAGGACGGAAAAGGAAAGAGTGCAGAGACAGAGAACTCAGGGCAGCTTGCAGCTCCTCACATCTTCCATATTACTCTGATCTGTGTGTCTGCATGTGTGGGAGGGATGAGGGAAGTATCAAGTTAGAGAAAAATCACCGATTAGGATAACAGGGAATGGCAGGCAGAATTCACCCAGACCAATAGAATGGTATCTATTCCTACCAGTGAAACTGGGTACCCTTGTAATTCATGAGACAACAGAGACAGTACTTGATAGTATCCTTCCTTGGTAATAGCAATCAGTTTGTTACTCTCATTTTAGCAAACGATACACACACCTGTAGCTTTAAAACAAAACTCCTGAAACTACCACACAACTTCCAGATAATGTAATCATGTCTCAGAAAACTGAAACACTTCAAGAAACTAAACAATATTCAATCTTCCTTAAAAAATATCAAACATGCCGGGCGTGGTGGCACATGCCTTTAGTCCCAGCACTTGGGAGGCAGAGGCAGGCAGATTTCTGAGTTCGAGGCCAGCCTGGTCTACAGAGTGAGTTCCAGGACAGCCAGGGCTACATAGAGAAACCCTGTCTCAAAAAACCAAAAAAAAAAAAAAAAAAAAAAAAAAAAAAAAAAAAAAAAAAAAAAAAAAAAAAAAAAAAAAAAAAAGAATTATATTCCCAAGTGGAAAAAAAAAAAAACTAAACTGAATTTCTAGAGACTTTAAGGTCTATAGCTATAAATTTGTGACAATGTGAGATCCTGAGCCTTTGGGACTAGAATAAAATAAAATAAAATTATGAATAAAAATGGCGGTCTAAATGATAGTAATTTTTATTTGAGAAGGAGCTCCCAAGGTCTAAACCACCAACCAAAGAGTGCACATGGAGGGACCCATGACTCCAGCCACATGTGTAGCAGAGGATGGCCTTGTCATGCATCAATGGGATGAGAGGTTCTTGGTCCTATGAAGGCTCAAAGGATGCCCCAGTGAAGGGGAATTCAAGGGCAGGAAGGCAAGAGTGGGTGGGTGGGGGCACACCCTCATAGAAGCAGGAGGAGGGGGAATGGGATAGAGGGTTTCTGGGAGGGGGAGTCTGGAAATGGGATAACATTTGAAATGTAAATAAATAAAATATCATCCAATAAAAAAAAAGATCTTTCAATCAGAAGCTAGAATTTTTTTAGTCTAGATATATAAAATAAAGTAAAAAATAAAAACAAATTTTCTTTGCATGAAAAGGCTTTAGGAATTATTGTTCTTGGCTTGTTTGTTTTTGTTTTGTTTGGTAGGCTGGTTGGTTGGTTGGCTGGTTGGCTGATTTTTGTGTAAGCTGAAACCCATGAGAGTTCCTTTACTCTTACCCTATCTTACCCCTCAAAGTATATAAACTGTCTTTCGGTCTGAATAAAACTGGTCATTGCAGGAGACTATGGTCTGCCTCTTCTAACAGCTCCACTGTCTCAGGTCCCCAGGCTCTTGAGCACTGACAAACAGTAACTAAATGGTTGTTTCTTTTTCATTCCCAGAGTGTACTGAATTTTGTAAATACTTCCTTCACCATGATACACAATGTTCAAGACGTACATCAAAAATCCAACACATAACTACGTGAAAACAGCAAGTGGTAACTCTTCTGCAAGGTGTGGTGTCTGCAGCTGGCGAGAGAACACAACTGAACTGTCAGCTTCGGCAGCATTCTGGCAGGCAAAACACTCTCTGAATCTGAAATCTTGCCAGATTACTTCTGACTAAAATTGAAAATAATTCAGATAAAGACACTTATTTTTAAGAGGGGATACAGCTAAAAGGCTGAGTGCTTTCCTAATATGCACAAGGCCCTAGGTTCAATCCCAAGCACAACTGGAAAAAAAAAAAAGACACTTAATCAGTTTCACAGTGAAGCTTATAAACAAATGAGAGAGATAATTGTAGTACTTACTTAAGGTAAAAGTCAATGATTACATCATTAAGAAATTCTCCTTCTTCTAAACACTCCAGATCTTCACTAGTTACTCCCAAGCCGCCCTTAGTAGGTGGTGGAGGATAAACAATCAACCTTCAAAAAATAAAAATAAAGTTAAAATATAAATTATTACATTATATATGAACATTTATTTATATGGGATATGTAAAGTTTTATATAACTTATATTAATATATTATTAATTAGATTTCTCATATAAAATAGCTAGTAGGTGGTAATAGTCTATAGCTAAACTCCATACTGTAGAGTATCTGCTAAGACATAACAGATTATACTTTCCTATGTTTTAATAAATCTCTACAATTCAAAATTCCCTACATTATACAAATCTTTTGTGTAATTTTTAACTTTCAGTAAGTGCTATAATAAAGCAAAGATTTCCCAATGCTCCAATTTGCAGTTCTAAATTTGAATCTCAAATGAATTCTTTTGCATTCAGAAAGGCCAGCACTCAAAAAACGTTCAGTCTTTCTGGAGGCCAGGAGCTAGACAATAAACAAGTAACAAGGCAGCTTTCCCCTAACCACGTGCTTTCAATGTATGCGTGACAGAACATACGTGACAGAAAACCATCAGATCTACAACCGAAGAGTGGCAGTGACAGATGACCGCTCATAAACACTTCCCTGGCATCCTCTTAGAGCCTAGAGACACAACCATGAGTGGGCTCCAAGCTACAATCTCACAATCAGCAGGGCATCGTTTGAGGGGCAAGTGCAGTAATTTACTAAAGCTATAACTGTACTAGAAAAAAATGTCATGAAGCCCAGTGTCATCCACAATTGATTTCATCTTGGTACCAAAGCACTTAGACGAGAAAACTGAACCTTTAAATGTAATTTGATAGTTTCTATGTAACTAGTAATTGCCTTTTCCTGTGCTTTCCATTGCTTAATAAGAGAGAAAAAAATTACTCAAAGCTATAAAAGTAATCTCCAATATTCTGCCTCACCACCAACTGAAAACATATGAAAGATAATCTACCAAGAAGCACCTTTAAAAAGAGAACTTAAGTAAACACCAAAGTACCTAAACTGAGAAATACCTTAATAAGCAAATTTATTTCCTTATTATATTTTCACATATAAGATGTACAATTTCTAAAAACATACATTGCTACTCCAGGATTTTCAATAAGCTCTTGAATGTTTCCAAATGGTGGTGAGCCATTTTTTTCATGCAGACACAAAATTAAATGAAATGACACCTATTATTTTCATGATAATTTGCATGTCACTCCTCGACAATACTCCTTCCATCACTATCCAGGAGCATAATAGTAAAACTCAAAACTTCCCAACACGGAAACTATTAGTAAAGCTACTAATATGGACACAGCTCATACTTCTGAACAGGTCCCGTGTTCCTGACTTCTCGCCATTCCTCATCTGGACTTGAAGTAATAGAGAGCGAGTAGCAACCACTACTTTGTTTATGTAGAAAGGTGTAAGTAGGCTTGATGGTGTCTGAATTTGAGGGCTGGAAAAAAAAAAGACTCTTGTAAGTACATGAAAACAAATATCAATTTTGAAAAACACATGAGGTAAAATCTACATTTGTAACTGAAAAAAATGCAACTAAAATAAATGTATATCAAAAAGTAACAACTAGACTTTTAAAATTTCTATGCATATATAATCAAATAAAAATACTTTTGATCAAAAGATTTCATATACGATATAATGGCTAAAGTTTAACCTACAGTCCTACTTCCAGACATGAGTTCCACAATTAAAGAAGAAATCAACTTTGTGTCTCAAAATAATCAAAACAGGTAGGTAATACTATGACAAACTAAATTTTATATTAAAAGAGACTGAGTTCATATCATAAATTGACATTCCATTATTAAATGGCAACATATAAAGTTGTATATGCAATATAGTAATATGTTCTGATTCATCTAACACTATGTATAGGCCTGTACATATGTACTACATGTGTGCCACAGCCACTTAGGAAGAAACACTTTTCCTTTTAGACATAAATGACAACTATAGAAGCTATAGATATATTATCAATCTACAAAAAGGCAAAATTTATTTTACTTGAACATTAACATTGTACACATATGGGCATTTATGATGCATATGTATGGGCATGCATGTGTCACACATGTGCATGGAGGTTGGTTCTCGCCTTCCGGCTTTCTGTGGGTGCCAGAAACTTGCACTTTACCAAGTAAGCCCTCTAAAAGTCTCCTAGATAGAACACTTCTAATTACTATTCCTTGACATAATGTTAGACTTACAGAATGTTGAAAAAAGAAAATCCTGTCTATATTCTCTTAATCTTCATAGCAGAAATCAGTAAAGTCTGACTATTAGAATATTAGCTGAGGACTTCAGTCTGCTCTCACTGCCTTTCCCACAAACATCCTTTTGCTAGCCTTGTCTTGTCCTTCAGAACCTTTGCAGTAAGATAATAATGGCCACTTCTTTTAGCCGTTAGTCCCCAGTGGGCTGGATTACACATTATTGAGAAGACTAGAGGAATGGTGTGCCCTGCTCAGGGTGAGGGGCGTGCCTTACTGCAGAAGATGCTAGCTCTGTCACTTGTTTATGGTGCCATCTGCCAGGACTCTTCACTACAGAGCACTACTGTCATTGTCTAATTGAATGAATGTTTGGGCTAAGGGACTTGAGCTTATACATATATGCTGGCTCTCCAGAGTTTTCAATCATTAAATTCAGAATGCATTCAAGACTCTAGCCAGCAACAATCTTAAGTACAGTGTTTTGGTTATGACTTTGTATTTTATTTATTTTTTACAGTTACTGAATTCCACCCTAAGAACTGCCCCCCACTCATTACTTCATTCAAGTCGTCACCCATCTGCATCAGTACAGACCCGAGACATTGATGACATCCTTTGGTTACAGTTTCTATTGATTTTGTTGAGGAAACTTTCCAGCTGCTTTATGTTGGTTCTTGTCTGCTTTTAACAAACAGCAGTTTAAACAACAAAGCAGCTTTTACCTCTCTACCATTATGCTAATTATGTTAATCGCATGCTAACCTGAGACACTGACTTCTTCTTCATGTCTGCCCCAGCAGCAGCAGGGAGAGCTGAAGCTGAAGCATAGTAATGGTGAAGAAAAGAGATTTCTTGTGGAGAGAGATCCTGAAACAAAGGAAGTGCCTGAACCCAGGGCAATGGACAACACAGGTGTAAATCTCCATTTGTCGTGCTGATTTCCATCATAATATCTTTCAACTTCAATTCTTCTCTTTGTGAAATTGAACTGTTTAACTCAAGGAAAATAAATTCATTGGCTTTTGCTATAAAAGAAAAAGAAATCAATTTTTATTTTAAAGGCAATTATAATTAATCTAACAGTGAATAACAGTAAGGGTTTTATGTAAAACCCAACCAAGGATTTTGTATGTTAGGTAATAACAGATAAGTTTAAATTCCAAAATTTAACAGCTGGTAATAAAAAACCCAAAATCACTTTTTTTTTTTTTTTTTTTTTTTTGGTTTTTCGAGACAGAGTTTCTCTGCAGCCCTGGCTGTCCTGGAACTCACTCTGTAGACCAGGCTGGCCTCGAACTCAGAAATTTACCTGCCTCTGCCTCCCAGGCTCCTATTCTACCTCACTGGAATAAAATTTTCAAACAGTACTGTACTGGCTAGTTTTGTGTCAACTTGACACAGGCTGCAGTTATCACAGAGAAAGGAGCTTCAGTTGGGGAATTGCCTCCACAAGATCCATCAGTAAGGCATTTTCTCAATTAGTGATCAAGGGGAGAGGGGAGTCCCCTTGTGTGTGGTGCCATCTCTGGGCTGGTACTCTTGGTTCTATAAGAGAAAGAAAGTCTTGGTTCTTTAAGGGGAAGCAAGCCAGTAAGAAACATCTCTCCATGGCCTCTGCATCAGCTCCTGCTTCCTGATCTGCTTGAGTTCCAGTCCTGACTTCCTTTGGTGATCAACAGCAGTGTGGAAGTATAAGCTGAATAAACCCTTCATCCCCAACTTGCTTCTTGGTCATGATGTTTGTGCAGGAATAGAAACCCTGACTAAGACAAGTACCTACATCTATCTGCTGTACCTAGCAGCTAAAAAGTGCTAGTATTTGCTAATGAATGTATAAACGAATGAATGATACTTATGCCATTATCTATGCTACTCTAGCCTCCATGATGGATCCACCTACAAATTTAAAAAGCATTCTGATTAACCACCCCCTTCCTTTTTTTAACCAACCATTTCAATAATGGTCACAAAAACAAACAAACAAAACTATCAACCTACCCATGTAGGTTCTTTATAATTTTATAATTTCTTGTTATCTAATTATGAATTTCTCTATTGTATATAATTAGAACAGGAAATAGTTAATTTTAGGGGTATACAATATAACTCACTACAACATCTAGCATATTTTTAAAAAGTAGAGGATAGGAGGAGAACAAAAACGTTAGAACAAATATTACTAATTTTTAACCAGATACCAGTGGGAGTTGAAAAATAAACAAAGTTGGATTTTCAAGACATATATGTAGCCATGTGTGTGCTATCAGACCACACAGAAAAGCACTGAACTCAAGTCTTAGAAGTCTGATTTGTACATAAGCTAAATATTTTTATCAGAAACTAAGAACACATAGAATATAAAGATATCTATATTTTATTTAACCTGACTATTATATCACAGTTTATAATGAAATAACAAGCAGGTAAAAAAAAATCTTTTAAAAAGTAACCCAGGATAATATAACTGTCTCTAAAGTCACACATTATCCCATAAAGTAAGATGTAACAAATACAAAAGAAACAAAACAATTTTTGCATCAGTTCAGATCATAAGATGAATATAATCCAGAGCAAGAGAGAAACTAAAATACTTGAAGACTAAACACCCTTGAGAGACCAACCACTGGGTCATTGAAGAAATCAGGCAGGAATGAAAATCTAAAATTCCTAGAATCAAATGAAATGAAAGTACAACTCATCAGAACCACTGGGACAGAGCAAAGGCTATTCAAGGGAAGAGTTTATAGCCATGAGTTCTTACGTCAAATTAAAAAATCAGAGAACTCTCAAGTAAGTTAATGGTGCACTTCAAAGCCTTGGGAAACAAGAACAAGCCAAACCAAAAATCATTAGATAAAAAGAAATAAGATCAGGACAACCTTGATTAGATATACAGTAAATGTACAATACAAAGAATCAAGGAAGACTTGGTGCTTAGACAGAGTAAAGACTGATACTAGTGGGATGCTATCATGGGTCAAGAAAGAAGGCAGCCACCAAAACTGGGGACCTAAGTTTTATCCCCAGGACCCACAGGGTGGGAGAGAACTGACTCTCATAAAGTGTCCTGTACCTCTACACTGGGGTGTGTGTGTGTGTGTGTGTGTAATTCAAGAAGATATAATATATACAATATAATATGTACATATATAGATCTAGCACAAGCAACAAGGTTGAAGAAATATCCCAACAAAGAAAAGCCCAGGGCCATCAGATTCACTATTCTAGTCTTCCAGACCATTAAACAATAATTAACAGAGCTAGAGACATAGCTCATCAGTTAAGAACACTTTCTGTCCAGTGGCTCACAACCGCCTGACACACCCTGCTGGCTTCCACAGACACCTGCACAAACAAGGCATACAGACACACAGGTGCAGGCACACACGCATGCACGCTTGCACACATGGCACTCTCATCAAATGAGCAGTATAAAGACTCCAACATATGAAAATCAGTAACTTTCCTACATCAATTATGTGCCTGCCATGTAGACATGACATGAAAGCAGAACTGGACAACCTGGAGGGGGCGGGGCCCAGAAGGAGGGGAAAGGAAGAATGGGAAATGAGGTACAAGTGCAAACAGTATATTAAAAATCAAAGTGTCATAACAAAACAATTGTTTCACATGCTTGTTACAGGATATTTGAACCTGTTTCTAGTTAGGGTGTCAGCCCTTAGCACACACCTTTAATCCCTCTGGCTGGAATACAGACACACCCTTAGTACACACCTTTAATCCCAAAGAATGAAGGTAAAGTTAGTTTGTAGAAGGAAGCACCCATGTTTGAAAGGGATGTCTAATTGAGTAGCACAAAACGCAACCTATCAGAGAAAGATTTGACCGAACAGGATATGCCCAACTCTCAGAAAAAGAGGAGGAGAGGGAAGCTTCTTAAAGGAGAGACAGACAGTAAGGAGGAAGAGTACAGTGCCGGCCTCAGGAGAGTCTGTGGAGAGCACTGCAATAGAGTGGAGAGGGAGAGGAGAGCACTGCAGTAGAGTGGAGAGGGAGAGTAGAGCAGCACAGAGACGGAAGAGGAGGCAGCTTTGCTGGTAGAGTTTTATAGAGACAGACTGAAGAGAACAAGCTAGACACAAGTAAAGACTGAACAAGGCAGAGAATGAAAAGAAGTCACATTAGAAAAGATTGCGGAGTTAGTTTGAGGCCAAGCAGAGCAATTCAGAGGCTGAGAAAAAAAAGCCAGATTGAACAAATCAGCCTGGAGAGGAGTTTGAGCCAGAACAGTTGAGTTGAACCAGCCAGCCAGAATTCAGAAAGAACTAAAAAGGGGTGTGCTTATGCAGTAGTGAACCTCACTGGCTGAAACATTCTAGGCCTGGCTTAGATTGTATGCAGACTGGAAGCTTCCAGGACTAGGCCTAGGTTAGCTGACAGAGACAAGTCCTGGAGATGACAATTAACTCAGGACAATAAAAAATACTGTCCACATTCTAAGTTTAAAAAAATCAAAAAAAGGAGTATTACCAGACAAAACTGACTAAAATATAGTTTTTAAGTGTACATAAATATTTAAGACTTTTAGGGTATTTTTTCATTTTAGGTGATAATTTTCCATAATTGAATAAAATCACCAGGCAAAATCATATGAATATTTAAGATGATTTACCTAATGTTACTGGAAAACACTATTTTAATGCAATACAATTAATTTCAATCCAACGAAATAAAGATAGCCTATTAAACTATTTTAGAAAAAAATTACTTCACATCTCACTTTGGGGAATTCCCCTGAAATTTCAGAATGATCTTTATACTCACATTCCTGGCTCAGCATGGGGCTTTCTAGCTGGGTCTGAATGTCTTGCAGGTAGTCTGAGGACAGCCAGAGGAAAAGGATGGCGTGGTTCCTCTTGCTGTGGTCCTCATCCTTACTTTCCCATAACCCGAACCTCTTTAAACGTGTGGTGTCCACCGTCAGGGAAATCTCATTCGTGGACACTGAAATAAATAAAGCAAATAATTTAAAGTAATCTGTTTAGAAACACACCATCTCTGATACCTTCTTGATACACTGTATGTCTTAGTAAGGATTTCTGTTGCCATGATGAAACACTATGCCCAAAGCAGTGTGGGGAAGAAATGTGTGAAATTGCAAAGAGTAAACTTAATTAAACTGTCACCTAAGGAATGATGAGAGTGGGAGCAATAGTCTTCCCCAGGGAAGAGCACACAACTGGTCATTCAATACCAAATGGCCAGCCCTGAAGACACATAACATACAAGTAACATTACAGGGACTGAATAAGTTGTATTGATATATATAAAGAAAAAGGCCACGTTAAAAAAGGGAAAGCGGGGTACATGTAAGTGGTTGAAGGAAGGAAAGGGAAGGAGAAATGTTCATATGATGGAAGGACTTGACATCCTCCTCCAGACACCTGCCCAGCCATGTTCTCTGCTGCTCTATTCAGAACTGTTAGGGAATAAAAACAACATAAACATCCTACAGCCAACAAATTAATAATGAAAATGTGGTACATATACTCTACATCAAGGAAACTACTCTTTGCAACAGACAAAAGCCACTATAGAAAACCCACAACTGATTAAAATACAGACATGGGGATCCCAGTCCTAACAGCTACATCTACAACACAAAACCTGACATAAGGCTCAGGGACCACTGTAGAGGAGGGAACAGAAAACCTGACGTAAGGCTCAGGGACCATTGTAGGAGAGGGAAGGAAAAAATTGAAAGAGCCAGAGGTCAGGGAGCCTGCTGTGACACTGTGTCTCCTAAGGACATCAGAAGGTACACTCGTGAAGTCTCACCAATATGACTACCTAAACATGAGCTGAACAAGGACAGCGCAACATTAATGACTAGTTCATAAACATATGAGTGTTCTCTAGCAAGGACTATTAAATTATTATGTTCTCAGTACTTAAATGGTAATCCAACTGTTACATTTGCTACCATATCAGGGTTATCAATTCTGCACATGCAGTAGCTGAGGAACCGAAGCTGCTTCAATTACTATTTCATGGCTGTAACGATGCTTCCTTTACCTGAGTTCATATCTGATGATATATACCCACATATCTCTTCCTTGTTCTTTGTATAATTCACTCTCTAAAGAGATTATTCTCTGCCATTTATTTTTCATCACTAATTATTCTGAATTTTTTTTTTGTTTGGAAAGAATGAGAAACAGTCTGTGTCTCTTTAAGCTGAGGCTACATATCCATTCTGCTCTACAGTAGAGGATAAAAACTCGGTCTTTGTAGATATATACTATATGTTTGTGTACTTTTCTCTTTAGTTATTACCCTAATCATATTCATGTATAGCAAAATATTTGTCTGTCAAGCTTTTATTTTTGTTAATTCTAAGAATCATTAAGAATACCTTATATTTGATTTACAGTCATTAAAACAATAATATATTCTTTTGTTACTATAAAACATTTTGAGGTCTTTTGGGACTGCTAAAAATGTTAGCATGAAACATTACTAAATGGTCTTTACTTATTATCTATATTAAAGACTGATGGAAAATTTGTGACATCATTTCAGAACTTTTCTAACCTATTACTTTATCCTCAAAATTACAGTGAAGAAACATTATTAATAGAAGATAACTTACCTTGAAATGGAATTTTAATATACTTCTTTGTGAACTAAAGAAAAATATGAAAAAAAATATGAGTTACTACTCCAAATGCATTTCTATATTTCTATTCAATTTTCTTAGTATTCAAGTATTTAGTATTAGTCAATTTCTAGTACTTAGTAAAAATACTGAAAAGAAAAAAGCAAATGTAAAGACTTAGTTTTATGGTTGTCTAAGAGTCCTTAACAGTGCAAGTAACTTTATCAAAATACGCATTTATAAAAATTATTAAAACCACTGGGTGGTGGTGGCACACCTCTTTAATCCCAGCACTCAGGAGAAGAGGGAGCAGAGGCAGGCAGATCTCTGTGAGTTTGAGGCCAGCCTGGTCTACATATTTGAATTCCAGAACAGCCAAAACTACAGAGAAAGCCAAAACTTGAAAAAGCAAAAACAAAACAATAACAACAACAACAAAAGGGTAAAACCTTATTTCTCAAAAGTGTGTTCTGAAATTTTAAGGCAAAAGAAACGCCAGGAGACCACCCAGGGCAACTGTCTCCAAAAAAAAGGATGATTATTCTCTTATGGATTACTCAAACTCACAAGTGACTACTGATCAAACCAAAATGCTAATGTACTAGTTCTTTGTAATAAAACATTAAAATTGTCATCACCCACTACGAACCTTCTGCCTTTGGAGACTAGCCAGAACTGAGCTCAGAAGACTGTCTTTACTACAGAGTAACAACAACAAAACTCAGCTGCTTAATCAAGAATGGCTACAAAGGTCTCATAAAGCAGTCCTTTGCCCCTGCCAAAGGACCCAAGCAGGAGCCCAGCCTCTTTTATCTTGAGCAATCACTTCTCAGAAACTCCCTTCTGACTGAGGGCCTTGCTCTTTCTGATCCTGCTACATCATTAAACTATTTCTTCTGCCTATCTTCCGTGTGTCTATCCAGCCTAAGTGTTATACTTATAACTTTCAAGACAAAAATCTCACATGTTTTTTGACAACTGCTTTTCCTTTGCTAACGAACAAATCTGCCTGCAGTTGATTGGGTAAGTTTCTCTGTGATCAGGAAATTTATGAATCTGTTGACTACATCAGAGATAGAACTTGCAAACACAAGATAAAATTGAAATAAACAGCAAATGAGTTCTGGGCAAGTAACAGTGTCCGTTGTCAACACAGGTTTAATTGTAATTCAGTGATTTTCTTAATTTAAAAATGACTTCATATTATAATTTTAAAAATACAAAACTCATGTTCCACAGGGTAAGTTGTCCAGTGAAGCCTAATGTGAGGTAGTGGGGTAAATTAACCAGGAGCTGAATTTATGGTTCAAATGCTGCTTGTGCTGTCTGTACTGCTGACAGTCACTGTGCCTGTCACAGAAGCACTAAATAAGGCCCACTCAAGGGGCTCTTATCACAAAAATCTGTATCTAATTTAATGTAGTCAAATATACCTTGTTTGTTTTATATAACTATTTAACATATATACATACTATGGTATGCATCGTCCCTTCCTAAATTCTGACATGTTTTATTGAGTACTTAATATCTCAGAAAATAATCTCAGAAATATAAAGTACTACCTCTAGAAAATGAATATAAAGTCAGTTTCTTTTTCAGAATTTATACAGACATTACTTCAGAGTTCCTGAGAAATACTGTGCAATGATGTCTCTAGTGTTGATCTATTTACACTTGCATTCTCTCTTGCTTTCCACACCATCAAATATTCTTGTTCTACTCCACAAGAATCTGATACTGACCAAAGTCCCTGAGTGTTTACTATAACAGCATGCGGTCTACTCCCAGCTAAGTCAGGATAAGAAAGTGATACTGAAGTAAATCCCTACCCCTGAAACTTTACATCTATTTGCAGAAGACTAAAGCTGCCTGTAATGCTGATAGAGACTATCCTTCAGCAGCCAGAAGAGTTCTCTGAACAGTGTTTGTGCCTAAGAAGTCTTTTCTTACTACCACAAGTGTTAACCTGAATTAAAAGGAAAGCATACTTACTGCTGCACTCAATAACAAAACAAACGACCAGCTCAAGAAAGCTGCTCTAATTTACATAACTTCCCATTAGTTTCCTAATCCAGCTAAACTGTAACTATCATAATAGTGAGAAATTTACCTTAGTCACAATAATGTCTAATATAGTCGGAACTCTGATGTTTGAAGGACTAAATTTAATTATCTAATATATTTACCCACCCCACCCCCCCAAAAAAACACCAAGCTCTTTTATTTCTGTTACAAAGAATCATGAACTCTGTCTGAAAAAGAATACATATAAAACATGTTTTGAAGACCCAGAAATTTTAAAGACTTTTACCCTTTTCCCTTCTTATATGATTATAATTTTCAGAACTCCCTACATGTCCTTCCATCATAATTCTAAATATTATAGAATTTCTCTCAGTCTTTTGTCATATACATAAATTGACTTTGATTTATTGAACTGCTTTCCTGAAATCAGAGATAAATTTGTCTGTTTTGAGGCAAGGTTTCAAGCTGCTGGGCTCAAGGATGCTCTTTCCTCAGCTCCCATGGGAGAGGAAATGGACACTACTGCAGACAACTTAAGCATCATTTATTGAAGCAGCATTTATTGAAATGATGAAACTGTATACTGAAGTGATATTTACAGCCAAACACTAGGACAACTGAAATGAAGGACACATGGAAATCGTAAAAGATATCCTCCTCGAAATGGAAAGAGAAGTAAATTAACATAGCTGTAGTAAGTTGCAAAACAATGCATAATACTGTTTTATGTACCTCTGTACCCTCTGTGTGTGTGTGTGTGTGTGTGTGTGTGTGTAAGTATGTACACATGAGGAATATAAAATTGTATATATTCCAAATTAGCAGCAGCTGCCTTGGCATGAAAAATTTTTTGTGATCTTTACATTCTTCCTTTAACTTGTTTGTAGATCTATTGGGGTGGGGTGGGGGAGTGTTGGTTGGTTCTAGTTTTTAACTAAAATAAACTTTACACTGTTCTTAAAGTGAAAAAATAGTAACTAATACTTTTTAAAGTTTATATTGAGAGCATACTATAATTACATCATTCCCTCCTTCCTTTCCTCTCTCCAAGGCCTCCCACCTACCCTTCCCTGTTCTCTTTCAAATTCATACCCTCTTTGCTCACTGTTCTTTACATGTGTTATCTGTATACATAGATACACATATACTTCTAAACATAACCAGCTCAGTCTGTGTAATGTTACTTGTCTGTATACTTTCTGGTCTGACCACTTGGTATTAGATATCTAAATGGTGGGCTCTTCCTGGAAAAACTCTGTCTCCTGCTTGCAGCATTTCTAGCTGTCTGTAGCTCTCTATGTATTGCTGAGGCCTTGTGAGCCTGCCTTGTCCACTTGGCATGTCTATGTTGTCCCTTTCAGCTCATCTCTGGCAATCATGTGGTGAAATATTACTGAGGTTTTTACATAAAATGTTATAGGATTTACTTACCGTGACACAACCTTTTGAAGTCCCTTTTATTTTACCAATATACACACAAGTAAATGTGAAATCCAATTTAAGATCCATTTCACTATTAGATTTAATACAGGAAATGTTTTCTACATCAGGATTGTATGGACATAATTCAGATGTTACCTAAAAAGTATAAATTATAAGTGCAACATTTTTAAGCATTATAGAAAAGTTGAAAATTAGATTCAAAGATAAAATTTTTCTTTAAATGATGACTAAAGAATTTTATACTGCTCTTTTTTTTTTTTTTTTTTTTTTTGGTTTTTCGAGACAGGGTTTCTCTGTCTATCCCTGGCTGTCCTGGAACTCACTTTGTAGACCAGGCTGGCCTCGAACTCAGAAATCCGCCTGCCTCTGCCTCCCGAGTGTTGGGATTAAAGGCGTGCGCCACCACGCCCAGCCTATACTGTTCTTAATAAGAAGAAAAACAGTCAATAAGATTTTTTAATAAAATATAGATTTTACATTTATTATTCAATTTTGAATCTTGGACATTTTTAGATTTTTGTTTGTGCATATGTACAAATGAAACCAACATTGAGATTAATTTTTATGGGATATTTTGTATGTGTTTAAATGTGATACCTATTTTGAATTGTATCCTTAATTTCCTACTTTAAGGCCACTCTCTCACCTGACTATTACCCAAAACAAGTTTGTTTACTTACCGTCCGTTTGTTAGGGAGTGGGGTAGAGAAGAGCCAGTGACTGGTGTAAAGAAAAAACAAAGAGGACTGCTACCAGATTTCGTCTGTTTTACAATTATTTAGATTCTTGAATAAACTCCCTAATTAACCTTTGAGTCTGCTAGGATGAAGAGTTATGCTTTTTCTCTCTCTCTTTTAAACCTGTAAACAGTGAAAATCCAAGTGAACACTTAGAGGTATTTGTTGAATTAAGCTGACGATGTTAGATTTAATTCAAGTAAAATATCTTTCTAAAAATTTTATTCATCTTCACTGTATTGGAAATAGCACAGAGAATAAAAATGTTGGAATATGTTTTCATTTTTCAAGGATTTGTAAGACTCGTAGAAGAAAGAGGTAAATGTGTAAGTAATTATTTTTATTATAGTAAACTGGATACTGAAAATCTTTACCAGATAGCTTTGGAACAGAAACCTAGAACCGCCTGAATGGAGAAATCAGTGAGGCCTCCCACAGAAAACAGCACATGATTTACAACATGGAGTCCTGCTTACTGGGGGCCGTGTAAGAACTGAGCTGACTACAGTAAGCACCATGTGCAAGTCTGGAAATTCTAGAAACTACAACTCATAATTACTTGTGATACAATCAAGTGGTTTAGATTGAAAGCCCAGGAGTGACTTAGTAGACGACAGAGATTGTGCAGCACTTAAGAAGACGGGCTTCTTTTCCAGAAAATCAAGATTTGATTCTCAGAGCCCACAACCCCCTGTAGCTCTGAGTTCCGGAAGTCAGGCACCCTACTCTGCTGGCCACAGACACTAAGTACACACGGGGCGCTAGGATATACAGGCAGGTAAAACACTCACATACAGAAAATAAAAACTATTCTCTGGCCACAGATTTTGAGTACTTACTAATATTTTGAATATTTATTAATGGCTGTCATGAAGTGTTTTGATTTTCTAGATCAAAATTTAGGTTGAATAAAAGTCATTTCTATGGAATTCTTTTTAACAGCCAAAAAAAAAAAAAA